>BBXU01003024.1:0-63119 GCA_001598975.1 Parachlorella kessleri
CGCTTGTCTGGGAGGGAGGCAATTGAAACTGGCGCCAGATACTGGCAAGGTGTTTGTTTCAGGTGAGGGGGGCAGGTCAAAGACAGGGTTGGGTGTTGTGAGTGGCAGGCGGATGGTGTCAATAGGGCAGGTGGGGAGGGTTCGGAGGGTGAGGTGGAGGCAGGGGACAGTGGTGGGCAAGCTGTGAGGTAGGTAGTTCTCAATTAGGGTTTTGGTTATGTGTGCATAAGCTTGCTCGCTGGGAAACTGCGAGCGTCAAACAATACATATTGGGCAAACTGCAGGGTCTAGTCTAGGCTAGTCTAACAGCGTAACCGCCACCTGACCATGCTGCCGTAAGTCCCCCAAGTGGGGCCAACAAAAGGCCAGATTGTACTATGCCCACAAACCAACTGCAGGGGCCCCAGGCATATTATATGATGTCGGAGGACGTTTGCAGCACCTGTTGGCGGAGTCGGGCAGCACCCGACACGTTATCGGGTATCACATTCCTACGGCAGATATGCTGGTGCAAGGCGACTGGCAGCCAGTGGCCATGCCCGATGGAACTCTGCAGGTATCTGCAGCTTAGTACTCCTTTTTGTTCGTGAAGTAGCAGTAGCAGTACATATCGTGCTATGTCTTCTGTTTGGTCTCTGTACCTGTGCTGTTACTTGGGGCCTGATATTTTAGTCTATTTAGGCTTACAGCTGTCCACCACCCTTGCGGGTCAGTCAGACTATTGTCACACAAAAAGGGCAATCTCAACCAGGCTGCCTACTAGGCAGGCAGTCACTACCGTTGGATAGAGGCTGAGGCTGAATCACTGGATCCCCATAAAAATGGGACTACCTTGCATGTTGAAATATGCTCTTCAACCTGCTCAAGGACTTGCATATAAAAAGATGCTTCCGCAGCGGTCGCGCTTTGTCCCTAACTAGGCAAGTGAAGAAAAATGGAGGCACCGACAGCCTCAGCCAGGGCGCGAAGATTGCGCTGGCGCGCTGCTCAGGTCGTACGCACAGACCAGTCCTCCAACAGCATCCCGACACCTCAACATACGAGTTTAAGCATTATGCTTACCTCAAGTTGTCCTAGAAGCGTTCCTGCTTGAGATGCCCTCGACTTCCACCCGGCTTCAGAACTTCCTTGCAGCAGCAAAGGGTATGAAAGCCTGCAATTGCTTCGCACACTGTTGAATAGCACAATAAGTATAACAAACGGCTGCTTACAACTTTCCCACGAAGAAGCACAACAAGCATGGCACCTAAGCAAGTCGCCCCCATGACGCGTCCCTCGGGAGTCCGTACAGTGGATGCAGCAGAGCCCAGGGGCCCTGCAACTTACACCAGCGACACGGCATATGGTGCTAGTGCGCCTGGTGCTGGCGGCGCACCCAGCAGCAAATATCAGCCGTCGTCCCCCAGTCTCCAATCACAGCTGGAGGGCCTGGCAGCGCAAGTGCCCCAACCCCTGCAGCCCCTAGTCACCCTGCTGGTGGGACTCTTTAGTGCCTTCCTGACGTTTGCACAGGCAACGTGGCCCATCACAAGGAACCTGGGTCAGCTGGCCTACCGGCTGCTGGTCTGGACGTCGCCCATGCTGGTGAGCAGGGCGAACCTTGCGAATGTGGTGTTCTTTTGGCCTTATCTGAGGCTTGAAGTGTCAGTTGTGAAATAGCACCTAGCCGAGAGTTGGCTTGGCAGTATAGGAAAGGCTTGGATGCGATGCACGGCCTCGGCAAGTCTGTCGCATGATGAGTTGCAGGTTCAGTTGACTTGAGCACTGTGACTGACGCCTCATCAGCTGTGCCGCCTGTCCCTGGCTGCTCCCCTGTCCCAAACCCTCCTTCACATACAATAATGCTGGGAACTCCTCCCTTTGCAGATGTGGGCAGGTATGAAGTACCTGCGCTGGACGATGTTCGGCTGGCTGGACAAGTTTGAGCGGACCCTCAAGTGGGCAAGCTGGCTGCTAGGGTTTCTGCCTGCAGCCAAAGGTGCTAGCGAGGGCGCTGCCACAGCAGGAGCCGCAATGTAATGACTGACCAGAATGAGGGTCGGTGAGATCGGAAAATGCTTCCTCATGATGGTTGAAACCCTGAAGGGGTTTGACGCACATATGTCAAACTGTGTACACTATAGACAGGAAAATTGCTCCATGATTTGAAAGTGCCTTGCCACTGGCCAGATATCCTTTCCATTTGGAGGAATGACGTTGTGTTCGAGACAGTGTTCTAGGCCAGTTCTGGGTGGTGCGTTCCATTCGTAGAAAGGAAAGGGAGCAGGTGTGATTAGTGGGTTAGTGCTTTGGGGGATGGATTGAGTGATGCCGACGCGTCATCCAGTATGTATATGCTTACAAACACAGGCTGCGTTGCTCAAGTTGGATTTGTGTTACCTTCTTGGGCTAGCAAGTGTGTTAGGTATCTGTTACTGAGCAGTCCAATCACTTGAGGTGTGAGAAAACTGTTTACCTTTCTTCCTCTTGATGTAACTAACCAAGTCTGCAATGGAGTCTGTCTTCACACCAACAACGGTCCTGGACAGTGCTCGAAGGGTCATTCCATGCCATGCCACATGCGCTGCCATTCACTGAGAGTCTGCAGCCAAGGCTCTATAACTGCCTGGTCCACCTCTGCATGCTGCTCTGCCAGTCCTTGATACAGAACTAGTCGACGGCGCCAGTCCTGCGGCCACATCAGCCAGGACAGGTACACAGCTGCAGCCTCCCTCATATTGGCACTTGCACTTGCTGCTGGGATGGCTGCGTCCTCGCCAAGAAGTGCCTCAGGCTGCAGCAATGGCAGCTGCTGCAAAGCAAACCCAAGCCAGTGAGGGTAATCCAGCAAGGCCTCCCACAGCTGCTGGGATATGTTGTGGCCCTGACCCTGGCTTGCGTAGTCGCTGGTAACATCGAGCCGCGCTGTTGCTGCTGTGGTGGTGGCTCCAGGCTGCGGCTGAATGGCAGTGCAAGGGTAGTGGGTAGCCTGCAGGAGCGCTGCAGCCTGCCGCAAGCCCTCCGGTGAGGGGGGCGTGGTGTGCAGGAGAGTTGACAGGTCGCGGGCGGGCCCTGCGGGGTATAAGACACGCAAGGCTAGGGGCAGGACCAGATCCCCCTCCCCAGTGCCAAGTGTCACTGTGTTGCCAGGCCGCAGTTCTCCGCCTTCCTGAGCCCCTGTCGCTGCTTCCGTTGCTTCTGCTCTTTCTTTAGCTGCAGCCGCGCCTCCTACTGGCACTCCATCAGCCATACTGACATTGCAAATGCCGCCCTTCTGCCCGGCCGCAGCAGGAGCAGCGACGGAGGCGGCCCGGTGCCGCAGCAGCACCAACAGCTGCCAGACTGCAGGGTTGCCAGACTCTGCCAGCCACGCATGCAGCGCCTGCCGTGCGACCAGGTGCAGAGCAGGGTGGGCAGCGCACGCTGAGACTGCCGCCTGCAGGTGAGCCCTGTGACGAAGGACCTCCGCAAACTTCTGTCTGAGCGGTGGGCCTGCCGCCCCTGGCAGGGTGGCTTGTGAGGCAGCCTTCGCATTTGTCGCTGCATGGGCGTGGAGTAGCTCTGCCAGGCATCCTTGAAGGGCCTACAAGGAGAACCCATGGCAGTGCAGCCAGTTAACCAGTCTGGCTTGCACAGCGCTTATACTTGCACCTTGATGTGGACCACGAGACATACCCTATGGCAAACGAACACCAGCCACCCACAAATCCAATACGTAGTGTACAGCAACAGCGCCGAAACCTGCACCAAACGTTCAGTTAACCTGCCTGTGGCTCCAACAAGAAGTAGCTCTCCCACCCCCGGCTGCTTAGCTGCTGCTCCGAAAGCGGCAGCTGCCGCGTCAGGGGCAACAGGCGTTCCGCCATCATTTCATGCAGGCTGCCCTGCCTGCCGGACATGGGCAGAAAGTGAGGCAGAGCTCCTGCCAGCTGGAGGAGGAGGTCCAAGACCTTATCCAGTTGCAGGGCCTGCTGCTGTTGCAGGCTTTCTGGAGAGGCTGCTGCCGTACCCTCTGCCTTGCTGTCAAGGCCAGCCAAAGAGGGAATAACAAGGCTGGGAACCTGAGTTCCAAACAGGATGCTAGAAGCTGCCATGCTGGCTGCGCTGCCCTGCTGCAAGGCATGGGCTGTTCGTATTGATACTTGTGCCTGGGCTGCCTGAAAGTCGGCTGAACGGTAGCCCATTCGCTGCACCAACGCCATCAGCTGAGGGGTGGAGGGTCCTGGGGTTGCTGGCGCTGCGGCTTGTTGTAGCTGCTGCAACAGCAGGGCAGCCGCAGATGGCGCTACTGCAGTGTTAGCAGGAAGGCCTGCAACGACCAAGCCACTGCGGCGCTTGAAGTGGGAAAGCATGGTTGCTTGTGTATGTCGCTGAAAGGCGCACTGAACCTGGCACCAGGGCTTGCAGGAGCAGGCCAGGCAGCTTATCCCATTAGAACGACGCAGGTGTACAGGCAAAGCCTCTCACCTAGCTCGGCCCGCTGCAGACTGCTGGCAAGCTGTAGCAGCACATCTATAAGCTGGGCTGCCGTGGAATGCAGGGCAAGGACCTCTGGCTGCTCCAAGAGTGCGGTTACCTTGGAGACGGCATTGTGCACCTGCAAGTCGGAACCGAGCTATACTGATGAGTGCCAGGACTGCACAGCTGGCAGTGGTCGTTTTCCGGCTACTTACCAACTCGTGCTCAGCTGCGTTCACCCCGTTGTGTGCCTGATTTAGGACGTCTAGCGCATGTCTAACCTCGTGCTGCAAGGCTGCCATGTCTTACGTTCAGGCTGCTAAATCATCTTAGCTAATGCACAAAAGTGCCATACCATCAGAGCCAAGCTCCAAGTTTGTTAGAGCAGCATTCCACGCTGGCAGGCGCGTAAACTTAGCAAACGACTTGCAACAGGTCCCCAGTACGCAAGCATTGAAGGGTGCACACTACCAGATCATCCTGTAGTTTTAAGTCGCTTACCTCTGCTGCACATCCTGGCATCTTACCAACTTCCACAAGTGATCGGGCCACCTAGACGGATACGGCATGGCCTCAACTTTTATGAAGGCACCCTTGAAAGTGACAAATTAGGACTGAAGCTCCCACTGCTCAGCCCCACAGCCGCTGGCGTTCCTTGGACAGTTCAACTGTCTATGGCTGACAGGGTTGAGCTGACTGAAGGCCAGGTGAGCTTTAACACGTCTATTGTGTACTTAGTGAAGTCCAACTTACCACTGGAAACAAGACTTGCCGTACTAAAGGGCGCATTATACAGCCTGCATCTCCACGCTGTCCCACCCGCTCTGCCTCCTACATGAAGCCTATATGGTTTGCTGTTTGCTCTTTTCCATCATTGTGTCAGCGTATGTCTTTGACTGCTTCATTGCTCATGCAGACAGCACCTGGGGCAATGGCCGCAGAAGTAGTGGACGTATATGAAAACCAACGGTTCTACGGAGTATGGTAAGCCCGCCGACAACCCGGTTTGAAGCTAGCAGCAGACCATGGATGTCATCTGCCGCTCATGCCATCTGATGCCACCCATGGCCTGCTGAGTGCGCAGGAAAGCCCCTGCCAGGGTTGAGCGTCCACTGTGGAGCGATCCTGAAGGGTATGCCGTAGCCTTGCCAGAGCACCAACTTCCCCCCGTGGCGCATGGGTGTTGGGAGGCAGTAATCACCCCAGGAACGGACGCCCAAGGATGGCAGTACGGCACCATGTTCAGGTCAGCGGAGCGCTGCACCCAGCCCGTTCTAGCCAGGGTATTGCTGCATGTCAGACAGGCCATGGTGTCATTGCTGGCCTCATCCCCCAGCTGCCTGACCCTGGAGCAGCCAGACAACCCACTCTATAGTGATTCGCGATGCCACCATCCATGGCAGTACTCATTTCCCATAATAACTGGGTGCAATGTCTGCCGTGTGCAGCCACCTGCAGTCCAAGCGCCCAGGTGGCAGGTCATCCAGGCGACTAGAGGATTTAGTCAGGCGCCGGCTCTGGCGCCGGCGGCAGCCGCTGCTGCCCCTCCCGCCGGCGCAGCCTGCGACCGCAGTGCCTGAGGGAAGCATTTCTGTGCCCTTGGAGCAAGAGGTGCTGGTCCCCACCCATGATCTTGCCAACTCTCTGGCAGCTAGCAATGCTGCAGCCCTGGAGAAGGAAGATGCAACTACAGCCCGTGGGAGGCTGGAGGCCGGGCACGGGACATTGCCCAGAGGCAGTCTAGCAGCAGCAGCCGACCAGCCTGACCTGGAAGCCCCAGCAGGAGCGGGGTCTGCAGGGGCGCAGCCAGAGCCACCACCAGCCTGCCATGCCGGGCAAAAGCGGGCAGCGTCTGAGTCTCCGGAGCCGCCAGACAGGCCGGATGCCTATGCCCAGGCGATGGCGGTGATTGGAGGCATGCGCCGCAGCCTGCTGCGGCGGCGCAAGCCCTGGCACATCCTGCCCTGGGGCCTGCCTGCTATTGGCGAGCTGAGGCGGTCACATCAAGAGATGTACCGCCGCCTACAGGTGTGCCGCTGTTTGAGCAGGGGATGTAACCCCTAAGGTCACCCTACATAATGTCGGCAAGCATAGGGTGTGTCCCTGCTTGAGTCCAGGCGGAGTATAAAACAGCCGTGTCATGCACCGCGTGAACGTTGGCAGCGCTGCCGAGGTGTCCGTCACTGTACTGTCACTCATAGGCTGCCTATTGTGGCAGTGGAAGGTGTCCCCAGCACTCCCCCCGCTGGGATGCAGTGTACCTTTGTGGTGTCAACATGTGGGGCCTGAACTTTTCACCCAACTGGGCATGCCTCCGGCAGGCACATTGCAGCTGTCTTCAATGACCTTCACGGCTTCATGCTGCAGGAAGCGGCCAAGGCCCGGCAACTCTTTGACCCAGGTAGCCCTGTTTCTCCCCGCTCCCCTCTCCACCCCACTGGCGGCCAGACGCTCCAACAAGACCTGCTGGCAGCTGCCCTCCATGCCAGGGCAGCCTACGGCTACGCGGCTGCAACTGGGCTTATGAGCAGCGTCAAAGGCTACATACGACTGAGGACTGTGGAACGGCTCAGGTGGGGCGGCAGAAGTGGCTGGATCCCATGCTACTCTTGTCGCTAGGCGCAGTGCGCCTGACATGCGGCCGTGTTATAGGAAGGCATGCTTGCTTGTCGGGTGCCCTTCATGCACTTGCTGCTCTGAAGAAGCTGTTTGTGATCTTTCTCCAATGCTTGCATGCCAAGATATATGGTTCAATATCTGTGCTTCTTTCATAAAGGTTCGACCCAGTGGGCGGGGTCTCTGCCGAGGCCAACAATGATGCAGTGGCTGAGATGACGGGGGTGGATGTCAAAGACATCATTGGAAGCCAGGTAGTACCCTCTTCCTTTGTTGGCTTCCAGTTACCGCTGCATTGTATCGATATCAGAATACACAGCCTGAGGCCTGAGGCTGCGTTGGTGCGAGGCCGACCCAAGCCTTGGGCCTCCTTGAAATGGGCCATGCTTCTCAACCCTGGCAGAGGTGCTTGCTCCCTCTGCCCAGAATGTTGCCCTTGCATGACCGCAAGTGTGCACCTAGCCTGGGAAACAGCACGGCATCGGGCTGACGGTAGCTACCTTGCTACGTGCGCTCTGTGGGCCCAAGACGCTTGTGGCTGCCTTCTGCCCAGTGCAGTGGCGCAGCGCCCCGCTGCAGCCCTGCTTCTACGTGGCAATTGACCGCAGCCACCAGTGTGTGGTACTGTCCATCAGGTAAGCAATGAGTCATGTCAGATCTAGCCTAACCCTAGGCTGCGGTACTGCCGCATTGGCAGCATTGCCATGAATATCGCTAACATGGCATGTGGGATTTTGTGTGAAGTAATTCGATATCCACCCCATAGAGTTTGGAGACTGCAAGAGCAGACCTGGCCCTGCCTTCTCACCTGATGCTTGGGGTTATCATGCCAACACGCATCTGCTCAAGCCATCCAGCGGTATAGACAGCTGGTCAGTCAGGGTGCATGCCAGAGGTTGGGAGGGTGGGGTCTAGTCTAGTCTAGTCTAGTCTAGTCTTACAGCTTTCCGCCACCCTTGCGGGTCAGTCACAATGTTGGGGATGGTGGGGAGCCGGCTGGAGAAACACCCCATTGCTGGTGGGGCCCCCTGCTGTCTCAAACATACAACGGGGGGTTTCTAGAGCACTGTCACTGTGCCGATGGCACCGGCCCTGCCAGTCTCAGAGCACGGGAAGGGCATCCACATCTCAAGGCATGCACACTTCTCACATGCAGATGGTCCCTGACAGACTCAACTCATCACCCCGAAGAGAGCGCCCATGCGCTGTGCAGGGGCTCGCTGGAGCACGCTGACTGGGTCAGCGACCTGTGTGCCCAGCCCGCCCGCACCACCCTGGGCGGCCAGCAAGGCTGGGTGCATGCCGGCATCTACAAGGCGGCCTGTGGCGTCGCAAAGGCGGCCCGGGGGGCGCTGGAGGAGGCTGGGAGGCGGGTCCCCGGCTGGCCGCTGCTGGTCACGGGGCACAGCCTGGGAGGTGGGGGCGGCTGGGTGGTATTCCTGGGGCGCGCTATGCCAAACTACGAAAACTCACACTCCTCAAACAGGTCCCCAAGGTTGATAGGTGTTGTGCTGGCTGTGACCCCATGCCCTGGGCTGCCTTGCAGGCGGAATAGCTGACCTACTGACACTAGTGTGGGAGGGAGTGCCAGATGGGCTCACTTCCCAGACTCAACAAGGAATAAACTAAGAAAGGCGATCTCCCTCCAGGCAGCCTGGCTGGTCGGCTGGCCCATGTATGTTGCTGCTATGGCGCTGCTGCTGTTTCTTGGAGGGGTTGTCACAGGGGAAAGCTCCCTTGCACAGTATAGAGTTATGTTGACATGCGTTCTCCCACTTGCAGGTGGCGTGGCCGGTTTGGTGACGCTGCTGCTGGTGCAGGAGGGGCTGCCGCAGGGGCTGAGCCTCATGCACTGCATCACGCTGGGCTCTGCTGCCGTGCTGAGCGCCAACCTGGCGGAGGCAGCGGAAGACCTGGTCACCTCTGTGGTCATTGGGTGAGTCAGAGGCGGTCGACCGCAGTTTGGCCTCTGTTTGTATGTCCAATGGTATGATTATGCAGTCCTTGGCGGCTTCGTAAATTTGGTAGCACGGGCACTTGCGGTTTGATATGCCGGATAGAAGGGAAATGGGTGGAAAGGACCAGCGGGCGTGTGTAGGGTAGTGTCCAGGGTCACCATGCATGCTGTTGTTCATTGAGCATGTGCTTGTCTTGGAGGTGATAATGATGATGATGTTCGCTGAGTACCACACGCAGACCATTACAGGCAGCCACCGCCACACCCTCGATCTTGCTGGTACGCCTGCATGCGTGATGCACATGTCAGCACGGCATGATGCAGGTGTGATGTCGTCCCCCAGCTGTCCTACGCCAGCGTGGAGGCTACCATGATGGAGATTTCTAAAACCTCCCCAGGCAGGCGGTCGGTGGAGGCCCTCAACCAGCGCATGTCACAGGTGAAATGATTGCTGTTGAAGCATGCACGGCATATATCATCAAGATTTGTGGCAGCTGTGCCAAGCCCTTGCAGCGCTGCATGTGCAGTCGGAAAGCGTGCAGCGACCCACGTACAGAGCTCAGGCACCTTGCAGGCGCTTGGAATGGCTCCCCACGAAGCACTCAAGGCGGAGGATTTTGAATCGTGGCGGGCCGCCGCACAAGCAGGAGCGCGGGTGGCGCTTCGTGCCGCAGATGCAGGTAAGAGCCGCAAGGTGACTATCTGGTGCTTCAGGTGCTGTTGCGTGCTTGGTCAAAGATATTGTGGCCGCCCTGGGTGCGCTTGCATGCTGAGAGATGTGGGTGAACACATACAGTGCGACACACCAGCGAGCTCAGAGGCCGCCCCTGCTAAGGTCGGTAGGGGAGACTTCATGGCTCTAAAGTTGCAATTGCTTCGTCTGTTGGCAAGCAAGTAGCAGCAGACAAACGGTCTAGGGGAGCCCATAACCGCATCGGCATTGGGTCCAATAGAGCAGCAGCAGCCCAGGTGGTCTGCTGGGTGGTTGAAGGCGTCTAGAGCTTTAGGGCACTCGGGGTGTGCGGAAAAAACCTTCTGTGCCCACGCAGTGTTGACCTATCACCACACCATGGCCACTACGGTACTGCATTGTGCAGACCTCCAGCTTATGTTGTCGAAGTTAGGGCTGGAAAACCCCCACAAGAATGCTGTGCAATGCCCTGGATTTGCAGGCCTGACTGGACTTCTGACAGGCCTTCTCAACTGGGCTGGAGCCCAGCCACCAGAGCCGCCTCAACACTCGGCTACAGACCAGCAGCAGCAGGAGGAGCAGAGTTCCGCCGTGCCAGTGCTGGCAAGGCGATCCTGGGAGCAGCAAGCTGGTTTGGCAGGTGCAAGGGCTCCTTCTCCGGCCCCTGCTAGCTCCACAGAGGCAGCAGCTCCCACGCGAGATGCCACAGTGTCTCCTGACGCTCCTTCACCGCCGTGTGCTGCTGCACCCAGTGATGCTGACTGTCTGGCAGCAGTGGCAGCAGCGGTGGAAGCACGAGAGAGCGCGGGAGAGGCGCCCAGCGAGCTTTCAGACGAGGAGCTTGCCTTGCTCACAGAACTGGCAGTAACCGACGTGGCTGAGCTGGCAGCGCAGCAGCCACAGCAGGCGCAGCATGCTAGTGCTGGTGGTGGGGCTGCTGGCCGTGCAGGGGCTCTGATGTGTGAGGCCCCTGAGTTGCTCTACCCCCCAGGTACTAAAGGTCTCCCTGCCTGCATTCTATGTTATTTGGTCATGCCGAAGTGCAACTGCAAGGCTGGTGCTGTTGCTGCATACAGACAGGAGGCTGCAGCCTGCAGCTTAACTACAAGTACAAGTAGTGCAAAATCACAAGTAGTGTGACGACACGGCTCTGGCTACCAGACGAGGCCTCCCTTCACGCCTCTTGTGCTTCCCTTGCTGCAGGGCGCATCATTTGGGTCTTTCCGCCAGACGAGCCCTCACATAGCTTGACATCGGAAGCTGCGGCTGCAGCAGCAGGCGCAGCGCAGGGTGTTGCAGCCGCCGCGGCAGGGGCTGCATTGGAGGGAGCAACCACCGCTGTAGCCAGCACAGCAGGCTTTGCAATGGCTGTGGCGAACCAAGATACCACCAATGGCGGTGCGCTTACGCATACTGGCCAGCAGTCAGGGGCAGCCATGCCTGGCCTGGTGCCCCTACAAGCTGGTACAGCAGCTGGCGCTTGTGTCCACACCTCCCAGCAAGCTGATGCACAAAGCAATGTGCAGGAGCGCCAGGCAGCAGGTGGTAGCAATGAGCAAACAAGACCTGCAAAGAGGGGTGGAGGAGGCAGGTCGCAGCCAGCAGGGAGCGGTGCAGCTGGGACCTGCCCACCCAGGAGGCCAGTGGCAACCCTGGCAGAGCGGCACAGCTTCGAGCGCATCCTGATACTGCCTGACATCTTGAGTGATCACTTGCCGGATACGTACATCCAAACCATCAAGCAGCTGTGAAAGCCTGCAGGGTGTTCGGAGGTGGTGACAGGTGCTTCCTCTGCATTTGGGCAACATGGGTGGTTCAGAGCAGCGTGCAAGGAGTGCTCGCAGAGTGCCCAAGTGAAGGGTCTCCTTTCTTTGAACTGCCTGTAAACTTCCTAGCATTCACATGGTCCCCATCAATGAGTGCATTCTTGCTAATCCTGGCATGCCGATTGCAGCAGCTATTGTCTACCACTCCTCCGGTAAGTAAGCAACTGCAAGTCGGTGACCAGAGACGGTTTCTCCCTTGCTTTGCTGATCCTGGTGGTGCGGTGAGGGATAGTAGGACACAAACTACCGCCCAAGTACATGATACACAAAAGAATATAAGAAGAACACGCTACAAAATAAGACACAAAGTGCCGCACCATGCCGACAGCTGAAGGGCACACAGCGCAGGCATGCATTCCAGCCAAGCAGCTCAGTGCAAGCCACTAGACAAATTGCAATCCTCCACAGTGTCCGTCAGACTGCACGATCCTCCCACCACCTGTTCATGCCTGTACCGCGCTTCCCAGCACAGCTTGACGACCGCCTCTTTAGTAAAACTACACAGGCAAGAAGCTCCAGCCTCTTATTTAGCCAAGTGCTCTCTGCAGTATTCCACGCTGTTGGTTGTGGTGCTGCCAACCCAGACCACTGGCTCGACCCACCAAGCGACCTGCCCGTCCTAACATCTCGCCTAGTCTCTCAAGGGCACTCCGACATTCCTGCGCTCAGTCTGAGCCGGTGGTCTTGCGCCACCAGCCCAAAAAGCCGCCCTTGCCGTTCGACTGCTGGGGCGGGCTGGGGTCGGTTGTAATCAACATGACCAGCGCCCCTGCCCACTTGAAGGTGGCAGGAGTCTCCTCCAGGCAGGCATCCTTCTCGGCACGTGTCCATTCTGAGGCGATGGACTCAATGCTGGCCCTGGCACCCGCCAGCAGCTCCTGCAGGCCCACATGCCAAGGGAGGGAGCAATGCCTGTAAAGGTGATCCAAGTCCGGGCAGCTGGTAATACTACTGCAAGCTTTTCACAACCGCTGCAGTCCTGCCCTGATCACCCCACAGTTGGGCACCGGGCTGGGCACCAAGGCTGCCACACAAGACGCTGGGATGGCGTCATGCACACCGTGCCTGGACATTGGCCTACAGTGCACAGTGCTTGTGGCGCAGCACGAGCCCGAGAGGCTCTTTCCACACCAGCTAGGACAAGCACACGCAGCCACACTGACCTTCACATCCCCGTCCCACTTGTAGAAGTCGCCCATCCAGTTGTCCAGTGCAACCTGCAGGCACAGTGCCGGCACCATTGGCTACATGCTTGGTGCTACTCTGCCTCAGGTGTCGGGCCACTCAAAGCGCACCCTGGCCAGCTTTGATAACCAGCTTTGTTGTATAGAACACCCTTGACAATGTTCGGTCAGTCAATGGTAGGCACAGCGCCAACATGAAGCGCTCAACGCATCACACACCTGAGAGACCTTGGCGCCAATCATGCGTCCGCCAGCAGTGTGCGCAAAATAGTGGTTGTAGTAGTGGCAGATGAAGGCGGGAGGGTTGTCAACCGCCAGCTTGCGAATAAACCTGCGGCATCCAAACAGCCCTGCTTTAACAGTTCGCTCCAACCTTTCCCATTGGTGGCCCTCCAACTGTCTAGCACAAGACCCGCCCACCAGATGGAGCAATACAGGGACAGCCTTGGTCCGTGCAGCGCTGGTTACGGGACACTATCGTTACAACGGCAAAGAACTGAGGACCGATGTAGCCCCTACCAGATCCGCAGCGGGCCATGCAGTATCACCCACCTAGCATAGGTGTGGCCTGGACCATCCTGAGCTGGCGTGTGTGGCTTCAGGCCCCACTGCTTCTGCATGTACTCTATGTCCCGCTGTAGTGCCTCGGTTCGCTCTAGACCACTGCCGCTCAGCTTTTTGTCTGCAGCTTAAACACTGGCCCATGCATCATCATTTGCACTGTTGTCATCGAACCATGCAGATACGCTTCCAGGGCCACTGACCAAAACCAGCGTAGCAACACAACAAGTACAAACATCAAGACACCCTGAGGAAACAAAATGCAGCACAGAAGATACTCACAGGAAGCCACTGGGGCTTCACTCAGTATCCGCTCAAACTCCTCATACACCACCTTGGACTCTACCATGAAGGCCAGAAAGCCAGCACGAGTAGGGACCCACTGCAATAGCACAAGCACAATTTCAGTGAGAAAAGTGCCAAAGGAAGGGCAATCCTGACCGATCCCAACACTGCAAAGGATGGCAGAAGCCAGCGAATACACTAGCAGTAAACAGTCAAGCTGCTGCTGTGCATCTAAATGCAGGTATAGCTGTGGTTGAAGTTGGCACTGCGTAGTCAGCAATTTTGACGTTCCACCCTAGCAGTTACCCACCGCTTGGAAAGGGGTCTTGGCTGCCTCCTTGCCACCCTCCTTGGCCTGGTCTCTAGTGTGCAGTTTCATAGCATAGGACCTCATCTCGTCCATAAAGGCTGCAATGCCCACAAATACTCTGTGAGTGGCTTGATTTTGTCCATTTGCCTAGGCTACCACACAGCCCACTTCCCAACTCTCTTACGTTTGTCAGACGACTTGGATGTAGGTGGGGCGTCGGCTGCTACTGCCATAGGAGGCATTCGCCTAAGGTGGCCCCTCCATGCGCTAGGCCGGCGCAAAGACACAAGGCCATGTCGGGGCCCTTGATGCACCCTGAGCACAGGCCGCGTCTGCTGCAGTGAAGCCATAACAGATGACTATTTACACAGGAAACAGCGAGGCCTGAAAGGTGGTACCAGGCGTCCGCTCACAAAGGCAGGAGCTGAGTAAGGAAGATAAGGAATATTGACGCAACGCAACTAGGCGAGTCCTAGTCGAAGATTACGACGAATCGGCAGCGCTGCTCCACCGTTCCTTCTCCCTAGGAGTGATGGAGTGATAAAGGGTGGTCCCACGGAATTCAAGAAATGTTGCCATCTAGCGCCGCCACCAGCTCATGCACCAGCCGCCATGAGATTCAGATCTAGCCCACACAGCTACAAGTGGGCATTGCCGCTGGTGCGTCCAGCTCCACAAACTCTGGGTGCACAGGCTTGTCCAGATGTGGGTCGGTACGCAGAAAGAGGGCATCTCTTTGTCAAGCAGCGCCACAATGCAAGCTGCGGGCAGCAACTACCCTGCCCAACTGACAGGTCAGCCCAGGGAGGAGGATGCACAGGTCAGGCAGCACTCTGACATGCAGCACTGCAGCAGCGCACCACCTGCAGGACAACCCAAACGTAAAACAACCCCCTCCCCCAGGGTCCACCATTATGTTGCCCTTCTCCGAGCCAGGGAAGCAGAGGGGGCAGGGAAAACAAGTCCAGCTTCTCTGTCCATTTTCCATCTTGCTCTACCTATGTGCAGCTGTGGGGGTGGAGGACACTTGAGCTCTCATGGCAGTGACACAGTAACATGGAAAGCTCAGTCCTAGTTGGAAAGGCAGCAGTTATAGTTTGGCCTTGCTGTCAAAGATATGCGGGCCGACCTGGCCCTACATACCTGGCGGCAGTGGCCTTGAGACAGGTCATGGTGGTGCACTGGGAGCTATCCCACTTTTGTTGATGATGCTGCAAGCTGGCAGTGCTGCATGCGCTGCGTTCCACCAACATCATTTGCCACATCCTGCGATCATTTAGTGCGAGGACTTGCACTGACTCATGTGGGTAGCCTGTGGTCCTGCATTCCCAGTCCAAGGAGTTGCTACAGCAATGTCAAGCCCAGTTTTGTGCTGGCTTTCTCCTTGGCTCCTTTGGGTCAGGGCGCACTACCTGGGCCTCCGCACAGCTTTACAAAACTCTTTCATAATTGTGTGACAGACACTTTGCAAAACAGGAGATGTAGGATTGTACCCCGCCACTGCAAAAGTTAGTAACCAGCAAGTAGCACTACTTCCATACATATATATCATACACATGTCTAAGAAGGTAGTTGCACAGGCACTGCACTGCATGCCTCCTAAGCCGCTCGGAGCCATTAGCACCGCCACTCATCCTGCATGATAGAGGGCACATGGCCCCAGGCAGCGCTCCTGTGCGCCCGTCCAAGTCTCATGATGATGCCTGATAAACTAAGTACCTGCCAAGGCCTGGGCCCTTCCCGCTCTCCTCATGCTGCCTAGGGTCGGGGCCAGCCAGCGCTGCCACCGCTCAGATGTGGTACAAAATGGACGGCCAGCAGGGCCCCACAGCCTTCACCCACTCTGATAGGCGCTGCTTGAAGGTCTGCTGTGCGCTGGGCGAGAGCGCCCCGGTAGCCATGAGTGTCCTGCATTTGCAGATGGCTTGAGGTTCCTGGTGATCATGCTGCCTGGCGGAGACTCTTCTAGGCTGGGTTGGCCATTTCCTTAAATTCCCAACAATGCACACTCAAGCTTCACGCTGCACCAGACAAAACTTGCACATGCTCAGCAGATCATTCTTAAACTTGCCTCAGCTGGACTGCCTGCCCCCTCTCCAGCGGGTTGGGCTGAATGAAGAGACGCACAGCACTCAGTTCCTCGGGGGTGGGCTGCAGGGGAAACAAGCAAGCACGTCAGTGCCGAGCTGATGACCACTTCATAAAAATTTCACAGCCGGCAAGCTGACAGAGATAGGGCCAGGCCTTACACAGACATGCCTGTGGACGCATCTGCAAAACTGTATATGCAATTGTAGTAGCTAGGACACAACTGTCTGCTGAGTTCAGAGTGATCCACTGACGGCAGGTAGCGCGTTCAGTGGGGAAGCTATCTTCCCTGGGCGGCGTCCAAGGGACGCGCTGGTAGCTGGAACACCCGCAACTGGGCATACGGTTGAGCTGCTCACAGCCACTTCCCGCGGCTGACGACTCAAAGGCGTGCAGCATAGCGCATGAAGCAGGCATGCCTGCCACCTACGGTGGCATCTTGCGGTCATCACCCAGAAAAGGGCCCTCAACCTGGGCTAGAACAGTCCCCATTAGAGCACATACCCATGCAGGGGGCACCATCGGCTCGCCTCCGGCTGAGACCAAGTGCTCCTCCCCCAGCCCTTCCAGGGCCCCTGGCAGCTCTGACAAGGCCACCATTCCACCCTGCGGTGGATTAGCAGCCCATGCGGAAGGTGGGCAGCAGACACGAACCGAACATATAGTACAACAAGGCCGGAGCCGGAGGCGGTTCAATGGTCAGAAAGCAACCGAAGCCAAATGCAAGCAGGGCTGATAGGTCGGAGTGTCTTGCACCCGTGGTTTGGCTCCTGGGAGGACACACAGCAACCATGCCATGCCCTCAGGGGCTCCTAGGATAACACACAGCAACCATGCCATGCCCTCAGGGGCTCCTAGGAGCGCCGCAACACGCACTGCACCCAAAAGAAGCCCTGCCTCTCCCTTTCTCTGCTCGCCTGCTCAAGGGCACCTCTGCAGCGGTCCAGTGGCACCCAGCACTTGTACTTGGGGCACAGCAGGTCTGCGGGGGCATAGTCACCCTGCAGTGCCGCCCAGAGATTCACTTAAGACGGGCGCGAGGAATATCAATGTCACATGAATCTTCTACATAGCGTCGGGAGTTTTGTACGAACGAGCCACAGGGTCACAAAAGATGTAATTGGTAAGGGAAGCAGCCTCATGACAAGGAAAGGGAAGGGCGGGGGGCTGGCATTCATGCTCGAGCTGGGGGCGCGTGATAGGGTAGGAGGGGACTCGCTGTTGTGGGAGTGCCCGATGGCCCCAAATGCCCCTCCCTCGTGTGTGACCGCATGAGGGGAACCTCAAGGCTCTAGGAGCACCCATGCTGCCGCTACCCCTCCCTTGCAGCCGTCACCAAAAGACATCACCCCACTGCAGCCAGTCCTAGGCATGCAACAGCACTGTGATGATGATGATGATGTCAGCATGAATGACTAATGGTGTATACGTGTCACCCAGTCAACCTAAGCGGCCGCACCTTGTAGCGCATGCGGTGGCAGTTGTGCAGGTAGAATCCCAGGTAGTAGTACCGGAGGCTGGGGCACTGCTGGCTGGCCTGTGCCACCCAGTCAATCTCCTTCAGCGCGGAGACCTGCAAATAGGTGGGCTGAGAGGAGGATGAGGCATGGATGGGATGTAGGGCATGACTATGCCTCAGTAGCCTCAGTAGCCAGATGTAAGGAGCGTGTGCGATGGCGCAGGGAAGCCCGGCTACCTGGTCCTGCCAGCCTGGAGACTGCAGGTTGGTCCATGATTCCGCTTAACAGAACGGCCCGAAAGACTGGAGGACAGCGTGATGGTAAGACAGTAACGCTGGCGGCGGCTTTTTCTTTGCAGGGTTGCCAATGGCATAAGCTCTGATGGCCTGGGCGATGTCAGCTGGGTCTGGCTCAGCCGGCAAACCCCCAGCAGAAAGGCCAGGACAATGTGCTAGGCCCATACCAAGCAATCAAGTAGGCTTTCACAACCCCACCTTGCCCAAGGAAAGGGGACCCAGGTCCGGGTCCCAGAAAAGGTACACGCTTGAGAGGCAGCTGGGGAGGATGTCCACCACACCCACCATCACCAGCCGACCTGAAGGCATAAACAGGGTTACCCCAGGATCAATCCTGGATGGCAAAATGCCCACCTAACCCACCACCAGCACCAGCCGACCTGCAGGCAGTGCTGCCCAGCTAGCTTCTTGGTGAGGGGACAAGGAGGCATGGTGCCGCCCCGACAAACTTGTGGGTGCGCTGCAGATAATCAGAGCAGCATTGCATTGCATCGCATCGGCCTGATAAATCAAGCTGAGTGCTGGTTGAGCCATCCACCCTGATACCCTACTGGCACCACAATTTACACGCTGTACACAGCCATTAATACGCATGCTTCCAAAATTTGCTGATGCCACGCCCATACTGACTGTACCAAATCGCTATCCTCCGTGCAATGGTCAGTATTGACCTGAGCGGATGCCACACCCACAGGCGGCCAGCCACCTCACCGTCCAGCCAGTACTGCTGGTGGAAGCTGCCAAAGCCGCAGGGAGGGCAGGCCCCAGGCGGGTACTCCTCTGGCGGTGCCAGCCGCAGGGGGCTGTCACACAGGAAGCGCTTGAAGGAGGAGGCGGTGACCTCCCCTGGGGGGTCTCCGTGGTGAACCACCTGTGGGGCGTGGGTGGGAGGGGACATCCTCTCATAGTAGGAAACCTTGGGGAGCCGTTTAAGGGAATTACTGGAGGAAGCAAGGAGCCGACCGCTGTGGGAAGTCCCAGGGTGGTCGTATGCAAGGTCTGTGAGGGGAACAACTGGGCGGTAAGGCGGGCTGAACTCTAGCCCCCACATCAATTAATAACTCCACTACATCATTCCACTGTTTTAGACCGCGGTGTCTATCTCAGCCTCACCTGGTACTTCTTGTACAAGTCAAACTCCACTGGGATGACGGAAGGGTCGCTGCGCACCATGGTGAACTCCAAATGCCGCCTCACTCCACGCGGCACCGCCTCGGTCGCTGCTCCTACCGCTCTTGCTGCCTCAGCTGCTGCACCCGCTGCCCCGTCCGAGCCTGCTTCTGCTGGTGTTGCTGGGCCTTGCCTTGCTTTGGTCGCTGCTGGGCCACTGCCTGGTAGTGCTGCTGCTGCTGCTGCCGTGGCTGCTCTCGAGCCGCCGTCTGCTGCTGCGGAAGCTGCTGGTGCTGCGGTTGCCGCTTTTGTGGCACTTCTGGCACCAATCACTCCTGCGGCTTCTGCCCCTGGCAGTGCTTCCTTACCGCTCCCTGCGAAGTTGCTGCTGTTGAAGTGAAAATTCAGGTGGCCCTTGTTGGCCCTCACCTCCATGCCATGCGGCATCACCGCATGCTGAACTATAACATCTGCAACTGCCTCCGCATTCAGCGGTGTACCCTGCTTGCTATTGGCAGTGTTCCCGACAGCTGCTGCTGCTGCTGCTGTTGCACGTTTGGCTGCGCCGGCCACTGCCAGAGCGTAAGGGGATGTGTAGGCCACGTCCGCCGCGAGCAGCTTTCTCTGCTTGGCAGTAGGCTGCTGCACCCTGGCTGCGGGGTACTGGGCCGGGGGACCAGGCACCAGCCCTTCCTCCACACACTGCTGTAAGGCTGCCTGCAAGCTGCTAGCTATAGCAGCCTCACTGGGAATTTCCCTTCCATTATGTTGTTCTGGAAACTGAGGGTCACTGGTACCGGCTGTCGAGATTGGGCCATGTGGTCCCCTGCTTTGGGCCTGCTGCGCCTGCTGCCTAGGCTCCCACAGCGCATACTGCATGTGGCTAGCCAGCTGGGCTGTGGGCGATGAGCCTTCAAGGCCCTCGCTGCCCCACCAGCCGCCGGGTGCGTCTGCTGCTTCGCTGCCGCCGCGGAGTCGCTTGCTGGAAAGCCCGCCTGCATCCAAGCTGGCTCCTGCTGATGAGTAGGGCTGTCTGCTGGCCTGTAGGGCTGGGTCATTTCCGTCCTCTATATCTTCATGGGGCCTCTTAGGAGATGCACCCCTGGGCTGGGATGCTGCTCCAGCATCTTGCACCCTGCCGGCCGACCTAGTATCCATACTGCTGCCCGATTCCTCGAAATCCCCGCTGCCAGCTGATGGCAGCGCAGCGGCAGCGGTGCTGACCGACTGGCCCAGCACCCCTGCTGCGTGCGCTGTGCCCCTGCTGCCTTGGGCAGGGAATTGAACTCCATCTGGGTGCTCCTCCAGGGGTGAAGAGGCAGGCTGACTATCACCCTGGGCCTGCTCTTGCTGCTCGTCTTCCTGCTCCTGTGCTTGCTGTCCCTGATTTTGATGCCCAGCGTGCTGCTGCTGGGGCTGCTCTGTGGACGGCTGTTTGTCGCGAGCGAGAGGCGCGCCGCCCAGGTAGGCTTCCCACTTGCGTAGCGCTCGCCGCTGCTCCTTGTTGGGTTGGAAACTGCATCCCATACAGCAGGGAGGGCAAGTCTCCCACGTCGGCACCTGCACGCCGTCTCCCTATCCAGGTGCTCGGAAGCCACGGCAAGAGCCAGTGCAGGCAAGCGGTGCGGCGTTTGCCGGACCCCTTGCCGGCAGGAAGTGTTGAGCTCCCCTCAACAACACGCCTCCATTGCCCCCTGGTGCACCACTCACTTGTGCACGTTGAGCCTGACTGTGATCAGTTGGCAGCACGTCCTTTCATTGATAGGCATATACAGCCAGCGGCCCGACCGCCGCCAGCCCCTGCGTGCGCAACACGCCGCCAGTGGATAACCCTCGTCACTTGTTGCTTCTTGGGTAGGCCAGACTGTTGAGCCGCGCAGTCCTGAACCGGCCCAGGACTCTGCAGCTCATGCTGGCGCCAACAGTGGGCTATATGAGCTTGCAATAGAAGTCCACTTGGTGCACCTGTCGATCAGTTGCTGGTAGGCCTCTGGGGTGAGCACTTCGGCCATCATTCCGTGCGACCACGAGCTGTCCTGGTGCGTAGCCCGCGTGCCACAGTAGCCACATGAGGAGGCATATACCCCAGAGTCTTGAACTAAGCTCAAGCGGGCTCTGCTTGACATGCCAGCGAGCGCCGATCAACCCCACGTTATCACGCCCTATCTCGTAATTTGGCAAACTTACAACTACCAACTTAAAAATGAATGTGAGGGACTATGTAAGAGTACGGGAGCCGCTAGGGGTGCCCCTGCTGATCACCACTCCCGTGTGGACATGGCAAAACACCAGAACATATATATTACTTGGAAGCACCCAGGAGCAAGTAATGACTCTCAGCCTTGACTAGGGAGTCAACTTTAGTCATGTTGTGACTTGGAAAGGTGTTCTTTAGACGGCTGTAATCGACACTGAAAATGCTGAAAGAGATGCAGAGGAGCCGTAGGCGATCAAGTTTCTCTGAATTGAAAAACTCATCGACAAGGACCGGTGGCATGACCCATTGTATGATCGGTGGCTTTGGCATACCTTAACAAAAGGTGCCCAAACAGGCTGCCAGCCTTCAAACCCTTCACCGTCTTACAGGTTGAAGCTGTATCACCGCAGGGCTAAACAATATGACAAGCACTTAGCGCCCTCCTGGTGGCGCGCCTCGTCAACAGCGCGCCTGGCAAGAGATCGTGCAGTTGTGAGCCTTGGAAGGTAACCGGAGTATTCCATAGACTACCTGCGGTTCTCTAACCATCTTTTGCTTGTTTCAAGTAACTTGCTTGACATTTACTGCTGGCCTTATCCAATGAAGGAGGGGTGAACCTGCAAGTGCTGTGTCCGATGGTGGCTCAGAGTTTTGGATAAGAGGTGTCTTATACGCCAAGCATCCTCATCGGAATCGAGTCTACCGCAGCTGCTTGGCAGCTACCGTGACTTTGTGTACATTGCAAGAGCCTCTGTGGGTTGCCTATAACGCTGAGTATAGGCACCTGGGCGCTTGATCGGTCTCACATCGTCAATCATCATCTCTTTATTGACCAATATCCAGCCATGGCCTCTCGTCTCGCTCCTACCAACCCCGCTGTGGGCCAGGCGTCCGCATCGCGCCGCCTGTCCGGCCAGAAGGCCTCTGTGCGGAGGATGGCGATCGTGGCTCACGCCCAGGATGGCGAGGGTGTGATGAGCAAGGTGGGGCGTCTGATCGTGTGCTCGTGTCGGGTGGCACGTGTTGCAGCGGTGACTGTGCTGGCCAATGGTGGATAGACATCCTGCCTCTGATGAGTTGATCAAGGCCCGATCCTGCAGTTGCCTTTCAACCGAGCTCTTCCGAGAGTTTCGGAGCTTGTGGGTGATGAACTCCCGTCAGCCACGAATGCTTATTAGTCCGGTAAACCCTTGCCTTCCCAAAGGTCTTGGGCATGATGGTGAGCCCGGTCCCCTGCCTATGCTGCCTGTGCAGGCTGCAGCTGGCCTTGCTGGTCTGGCGCTGGCTGGACAGCTGCTGGTGGCCCCTGCGGCTAACGCTCTGGGTAGGTAACGTGGTAATCAGGGGCCGCCCGCTCGCTGGTGAAAGCGTCGTGCCTCAACAAGTCACGCGTACTAGCCCTTAATTTGAGGCTTTGGTGCGTCCACAAGAATACAGCCAGCAGCAGTGCTCTGCACAAGGCAGGCACACAAGCAGTCTGTTCACTGCCCTTCACGGGAAACACGCCGCTTGTCACACCCTCACCTGCAGAGCTGAGCAAGCCCTCTGGCTTTGAGTACACCGGTTCCGCCATCGAGAACCCTGCTGTGACCAACAGGGATGCCCGCCTGGTGAGTCAGGGCCCTTGGGGTTTGAAATGTCCGCAGCAGAGCGGTACCCTGCTAATCCAGGTCCTTTCAGTTGTGCATGGCACACACAAGGACCATGCAAGCTGTGGAACGTTGTCCCCGCAACCGGCACCGCGGAATTGTTGGGAATTTCGTCCAGCCAGAACGCAGTCCAACACGTCGTCTAGTAGCAACGGCAACTCCTGTAGGCACCCTGAGCAGTGCGATCCCCTGCAGCCGCCGCTGGTGATGAGGACAGCCTGAGCTCTCCTAATGTCACCCACAACTGCCAGAGCATGGTCTTACAGTCTTTGGTGGTGTTTGATACTTGCAGGCTGAGCAGCCCTCCCCGCCCGCTGCCCCCGCCAGCGAGCGCGGCAACCCCGAGATTGGCAGCCTGAACGCCAAGAACATCGGTGGTGGCAGCAGCAGCTCCGTGGCCAAGTCCATTGGCGGTGCTGCGACCGACGCACAGACCAACCTGCAGCAGGGCGTGAGCAAAATCAAGGTCGGTGCCTGTCAGCAGATGTCAGACTCGATGTCTGGTCAGAAAGCCTGAAGACATGGAACTTCTTGGCCAGCAGTAGCTGTCCCATGGTTACAGGAAGGCAGGCATTGCTGGCAGTGGGCATTGTAAAGCAACTCCCTCTGTCATAGAATCTGCATGTGAGAACTCGTTAGGAGCATGTTTGCGTGTACAGCCACGGCTACCATTTTGGTAGCCTGTCAGCAATGCTTGACCGGCAGGCTCCTACTGGTTGCTGCCTGTTGCAGTCCAACATCGGTGGTGCCAACGCTGCCGCCAAGTCTCAGCTGCCGGATGCCAAGAGCTTGGCAGGCGCTGCCAATGTGAGATAGCCCGTGGCCAGCAGTAGACGACTGAAAGCTACTTCTAGTATGCGTCGCACCTGCCCCTGGTTGGAGCTGCAGCGCCCATCCTTTCGCAAGTCGTTGGGTTTGCCGCACTGGCACTGCTGGCATTTGGCCATGGTGCTTTTCTGGGTTCCCAATGCCCCAGTCCGCAGTCAACCAGGAGTCGTTACCCTTGTGTTGCCCCGTGCCCAGGGCGACAGACCCTGGACAGGCAGGAGGGCTTATCATGACCTGTTTTGTGATCCATATTCCTCGCAGGAGAAGCTCCAGGAGGCGGGCAGCAACGCTCCCAGCCTACCCAACCTGCCCTCCCCCGGCAAGGCCGTGGAGAAGGTGAAGAGCGCGGTGAAGGGCCTGCCCCTGGGTGAGTCAGGATGGTACTGCTATTGGTCATGGTGACAATCTTCCTATGCAATGCAATAATGCAGAAGCCTGCCCTTGGGTGGGATGTGATGGTTGGGTTTTTTTGCACACATTGGTCGGAAGGCCCCTGCCGAAGGATTTCACATGCTGGGCAATGCTGGTTGGTTAGGTAAGGCTTGCAAAAACTGAGGTTTCTTGTGGGGGTTGCTTTCCAGCCCGCACCCTTGTTGGCTTGGCTGCATTGGCTCTCCTGTGAGCTTTTGGAATCTAATAGCTTCTGTGGTATCTGCATCCTTTTTAACATGCACATCTGCATACCCTGCCACACAGTCAGTCGACATGGTCGCCAAAGGGGTGCGCCGTCGTAAGTCGCAGTTGATGAACCGAGGACTCAACCGTGTCCCTTGTATTTTGACAGGCCACATCACCTATGTGGGCTTTGGCTACAACGGCTCTGCCATCGAGAACCCGTCCCTGCCCGAGAGGGAGGAGCGCGTGGTGAGTCATCTTGACTCATATGTGTAGGACAAGCCCTGTGCCCGTGCAGCCTTCCACTCAGCGTGTTCACCATGGCACCGCTGGAGCAAGAAGTGCACGAAGATCATGCACGGTATTGAAAAGTGTGCAGCCCACCTGGCAACACCCTGCTGTTCAACCGTACCGTGCCCGCTGGCTGCAGGCCCAGCAGGCCTCTCCCCCCGCTCTTGAAATGTGCAATCTACGTGGAAACCCCCTATTCTTTGCCTCCCTCCGCTGACTGCAGGCCCAGCAGGCCTCTCCCCCCGCTGCCCCCAGCAGCCAGCGCGGCCCCCAGTCCGTGCTGAGCCGCTACCCCTCCAAGAGCGTGGGCAACAAGTCCCCCGACACCCCCACCGGCATTGAGAGTGGAGTGAACAGCCTCAAGTCCAAGGCCTCGGGCGCCAAGAACCTGGCGGGCGCAGTCAAGGTATGAACGGGGAAGTTAAGGTGGGGCGTAAAGAGGTATGCAATCGGTTTGTTGGGCCGGACATATTGGTGCTAGGGTGTTGGTGCTGAATGGGTTTGGGATTTGTGTTATAACTTTTGTGCATGAAAGGTGTTCTTGCAGAACATGCACGCACATGGTAGTCCAGTTGAGGGATCATGTACTATGTGTAGTTGCATCTTACATCTCCCAGGATGACCTGGAACACCCCTCTCACAGCAAGGCGAGATTGATCGTGCTGTTGGCCGCTTTGATGGCACTAGGGGAAGTTGCTTGTTGATGTAGAACAGCAGGTGGGCACGGGATGTTATAACGGTTATTCATGGTGGATGAATGTTTGATTGTGCAGTCCAAGCTCCCCGATGCCAGCGACGTGGCGGGCGCTGCCAAGGTGAGGTTCCCCTAGTTTGAAGGGCTAGTTATGATGGGGAATGACGACACATGTGAACAGCATGCTGCAAGAGTTTCTAGCATGTCAGCATATTTGTGCCTCGCAGCCTACTAATCTTTGGAATTTCAGCAGTTGCGTAGTTTCTTTTCCATGGAGAGCCTCCACGCCATCTCCTTAAACCTTACACAGCTTGAGCATGCAACACTTACCGGAAACCGTGGCTGGCCGTGCAGTCCAAGCTCCCTGACGCTAAGAACCTGGCGGGTGCTGCCAAGGTGAGTGAAGTTTTTTCCTCTTTGCTGAAGGCATGGTAGTGTCAAGTAGTAGCAGTCTGGCGGGACGAACACATAAGTGTCTAGTATACAACAACGTGGGACACTGCACTGACATGGATTGCAGCCACTTGCGTCCTGCGTGGTCAGGGAGCAGAAGGCAGCTGATGAACTTATGTGTTACAAATCTTAGAAGATGAGGTATGAACGTTCATCCAGCTCGGCTAACCGTACCATGCCAGGATGTGCAAGTTGCTGATCGTCAGACACTCGTCTCTCCCTTGTGCAGGACAAGCTGGAGGATGCAGCTGACAACCTGCCCAGCCTGCCCTCTGCTGGCAAGGCAGTAAACAAGATCAAGAACCTGGCCACCTCTGGCCTGTCCATGGGTGAGTCGGCTGCCTGGTGGTGGTAGTAGCCATTGATCACTGAAGAATGCCTCCTCACAGATAACCTTTGTGCTCCAACAAGGAAAGCAACCCCATGCGTTTTACCTGAAAGTTGCACTTGCGCAAGTCTGGAGCTGCTACTTCAGTGCTTCCCAGGTCAGTTGCCAGCTAGGGCAGCTGATTGGTGTTCTTTCCCTTGACGACAGTCACCTGAAGAGCTAGCTGAGCCTTGCTAATCGTGACGCCTTGCTGCTGCCGTTGTGTTGCAGCCGAGGTGCAGCCCACATATGTGGGATTCTTTGGGGGTTCCTCCTCCACTCCCACCCAGGGCAGCAACATCGACAACCCCAGCGTGACCGACCGCGACGCGCGCAAGGTGGGGCCACAGCACACACAGCGGCAGTCATTACAGGATTTTTTATGGTTGGTTGGTCCACACGCAACCAGCATTTGCACACTTGCCCTGCAACCACAGCAGCTCTTGGCCTGCCGCCAAGTAGGATTGGGGAGTATGAATAAGGCATGTTTCCAAATGTCCCCTGACTTAGCCTGCGTTGTGGTACACCTTGAGAGTGCTCCCTACCTGGCATGTGGTTTGAGCCCTGCAGCAAAAGCAAGACGTGTGGAATGTTTTCCTTGTCCGCTGCAGGCCCAGCAACCCTCCCCTCCTGCTGCCGGCTTCAGCGGCAGCAAGACGTCTGCCAAGTCCGTGGGCAACCAGAGCTCCACCTCCACCAGCGAGCTGGGCACCAAGGCTGGCGGCGAGATCAAGGACACCGTGAATGACGTCAAGGTAGGCTCCGGTAGTGGTACTGTAATAACAACAGACATGCTAGTATGCCGTTTTGGGGGTCTAAGAGGAGCTGCACGGCTCAGGTGCATTCCGGTAGCCAGCCTTGTTAGTACAATTAATCTTTCTTTCCCAGTTCTGCACTATCTGCCACCCAGACTACTAATAGTACCTGCTAGTCTGCCGTATCACAGCATGCTAAAGCGCGGATGCACCGCCCTAGAATGCAAGGCAGTAAGACATGAGCAGATGGTGTCTGGGCAGCAAAGTGCTTTTTCTGGGTCACAGTGACAGAAGGCTTGAGAGGGTTGGAGCTTGGATTCTGTCAGACCTGTGGCATGGCGTATCGCCTTGTTTGGATGGTCTTTAAGTGGATGATGTTGGTGGGACTATGTACTCTCTTGCCTCAGGGAATGGTACATGACATGACTTATCCGTATACTGACCTTCTGCCCCCTGCAGAACAAGGTTGAGGACAAGCTCCCCGGCGGCGGCCTCAGCGGCATCTCCGGCGCGATCAAGAACCTGGCCTCCGGCGCCGGCGACAAGCTGGACGACGCTGCGCAGGCGGGCAAGGGCAAGATTGAGGGCGGCCTTGATGCCGTGAAGGTGGGTGATACATGCCATGGGGGGGGGCACAGTGTCGCCCGGTTCAGCATACCCACTAGCCTGATTAGCTGCATGAATCCTACAATTTTGCCCCTACCCCTCTTACTTGCATGGCATGCTGTTGCACTCTGCGCCCACCAAAATGGTCGTTGGCAATCATAACTGCCTGATTGTGGGAGTGCTTCAGAAAGCAATCGATCTCCCTTGGTACAGGACAAGACTCCCTCCGGCTTCAATGTGAAGAACTTGGCCTCCGGCGCGAGCGACAAGGCCGAGAGCGCAGTCGATGCTGTGAAGGTGAATCGTGTGACACGTTACGTGTGCACAGCCTGTGTGTGTTCGTTAGAGGCTGCAGGGAATTTTGTTGCAGGAGAATTTTGGTGGTTTTTAGAAATGTAGTCGCTGCCAAGCTCCTGGATGGGTTCTTCCGCAGTTATCTGGTGTGGTTCACCCACTTTTTGAAGCTGAGGTTGATTTGTAACTGGCCTGCAGGACAAGGCCCCCTCCGGGTTCAACCTTAAGAACCTGGCCTCCGGTGCCAGCGACAAGGCCGAGAGCGCAGTTGATGCCGTGAAGGTGGGACAGTGTGTGTACAGGCTGTGCTATCAGAGCCTGCAGGAGATACTTGCTTGAGAAGAGAGGGAGTTTGGTGGTTGGTGGCAAGTGTGTCCTGCTTGTTACCAAGATCCTTTACGGACATAGCAATGTCTCTGATGCTGCAGCTAACCCTACTGCGTGTTGCCTCAACTCTCTCGTGCAGGACAAGGCCCCCTCCGGGTTCAACCTGAAGAACCTGGCCTCTGGCGCCAGCGACAAGGCCGAGAGCGCGGTCGATGCCGTGAAGGTGGTGATCCGCAGCATACTGAGCCTAACCGAGAGAAAATTGCAGCGGAAGCTTCATATGGTCATCTTCTGTGCTGGCTGGCGCCCGCTCACATTTGTCGCCTCCCCGCTCCAGTGCAACTTCTCACTCACTGGGGTCTTGTGAGATAGCTGACCTCAGGCCCCATCGCCTGTTACTGCTGCTGCAGGACAAGGCCCCCTCCGGCTTCAGCCTCAAGAACCTGGCCTCAGGCGCCAGCGACAAGGCTGAGAATGCTGTTGACGCCATCAAGGTGGGTGCTGCATGCTACAGTGACTATATGCCAGAGCAGCCAAATTCGGGCTATCCGTGAAGGGAGGAAGGTGTGCGGCAAGGCCGAGTGGAGGAGAGGTGATGGATTTGGCAGTAGGGAAAGTGGAAGGACCACTGTGGCATGGTCAGAAGATAGATTTGCTGTGAAGAGTGTGAGTGTGTCCGTGAGACATGTGGTCTCTCCAACTCTCCAACATGGTGTTAGAGGGCCTTATCAATTTGGCTTGGTTTATGCCCGACGCAGGACAAGGCCCCCTCCGGCGTGAATCTGAAGAGCGTAGCCTCCGGTGCCAGCAACAAGGCTGAGAACGCGGTGGACTCCCTTAAGGTGTGACACTGTTGTGCTTGTGAGAGGAAAATAGAGCCTGTAGGGAAGCGAATGTGATGAGGATGTACCAAGCTGTTAAAGGAGATCACACACTTGATGTTGGTGGGCAGGGGTTGGCGCTGTGACAGGTGGTGGAGGGCTGGTTGGACACTGCCTCTGTAGCATGAAGAGGGGGGGGGGGGGGTTGGGGGGGTGGGGGGGGGTTTCCCTGACCTCTGCAAGCTTCCATGTCAGCAGCCCTTGTCGCCAGTCACATGGCTCCTACACTTACGCTTGTGACTGATGCCCGCCCGCCCGCCCGCTAATCCTGCCCTGCTAACTGCGCCTCGCTGCAGGACAAGGCCTCTGGCTTCAACATCAAGTCTGTGGGTGATGCCCTGAAGAACGAGGCGAGCGCTGAGGCCGACACTGTCAAGGCCAAGGCCTCCAACCCCCTCAAGTCGGTGGCGGGTGCTGCGGACGATGCCAAGTCCCGGCTGGAGGGTGGTCTGGATGGCGCCAAGGACAAGCTCGGGTCCTCTGGAGATGTGCTGAAGGGCAAGGCCTCGTCTGCTTCTTCAAACGTCAAGACCATCGCTAACCCGGGCAGCCCTGCCACCACCGGCGCAGCAGAGAACGGTGAGGGTGTTGTCTTCACATTTGTGCATAACTGTTTATTTGTCCACATTGAAGTGACAGGTAGGGATCAGACAGCACTGGGGCGGGTGTCAGCTGCGTCAATAAGCAAGCACCAGAAAGGGCAAAAAAGTCTGCAAGCACAGAGGCAAAAAGACCCGTTTCTCTCTATACGCAGGCATGGAGGGTGTGCGTGATGAGGGCACCGCCGATCCCGATGGTGCCTGGGGCCGCGGCAGGCCTAACCCCGGCAACATCTTCCAGTCAGGCGCCAACCTCAACACGCCCGAGGTCACCAAGTGAACGCCCTGAAGCTGGACGTCATGTTGCATTCGTCGCCGTGAGGTAAGCGCCAGGCAGGGGGTGGTGCGATGGGATGTGTTGGGTATGTGATGTCACAGGTGGGGATATGTGACAGCCAAGCTCATTCTGCTGTCCCACTGGTATGGTTCATGTATGACTTGATGATGGAAACATCATAGGAATTCTGACCAGGGATGGGTGTCCAATTGCTGTAGGTGTCTTTCTCTGGGGTGATCCTCAAGGTGTTGGGAGCAGCCACAGCTGCCAGGGGCTGAGAAGCCTGTTTCAAGCTGTGGTGTGGACTGCCTTCCTGGAGCAGGAAAGTGTTGATGTGACATTTGATGTGACATCGTGAGCATGTTTTGCTGCTGAGACTGAAGCCCTGTCTCTGTTGCGGCTTTCTTCTGTGCGTGGTTGAGTGAGGATATGAGCATTGCTGCATTGAAGTTTTTGCCAGCGGCTTGTACATGCGGCCAACTGGCTTTCGGTGCACTTGCATGCGTGTGCAATTGCTATTGCATTGCTGCCATATATATAACCAGACATTGACTGCTGCCTGATAAGCGGTTGCTGGATCGGCTCTGGTATTCGGTTTTTGCTAATGTAATGAGATGAGATCAGTTGAACCTGTGAAGGGTGAGATGCTGCATACAATGCGGCCAGCAACTCTTGTATGCAAAGCGAACCTAGTATACTACTGGATCAGCACTCGGGCAAGACTCGAGACACATTCTGCATCCAGCCCTGTCAGTCCAGCTCAACTCACTCCCTGTATGCACTACCTGCCACCCATGCTAATACTAGGCAGTCAGCAGATAATCTGGCTTCACCATTACCTGGCAGTCCGATGATGCATTCAATGATTTCCACCGGCACATGTTTAAGTCAGGCCTGACTTCTGAGCCAGGCACTAGGCACAACACTATGTAACACTCGAGCATTCTGCATCCACCCCTGTCAAATCCAGTCCAGCTCTCACTCCCTGTTCACACTACCTGCCACCCATAAATAACTGCAGCCAACCGAACCCTCGTATAACTACGTAAATATACATCCTACCTGCACCCCTTTCGCAGTACCTAGCACTTGAACTAAACATCTTGCTGCTGGCGGAGGTTGATGATAGGAGTGGTGCCCCTTCCGCTAGTGTGTGTGGGAGACTGGTGCATAAGTGCTGTCAAGCACTGATCCAAGGTCGACAGTACAAAGTGTACCTCGAAGGCGCGCAGTAGTAACCCGATCATCCCATTCTACAGAAACGCTCACAAGCTTTGCATCTGCTAGCATATTGGTTTTGTAAAATACGGCAGTTGCAAACATGACCAGCCACGCCGTCCTGTTCAGCTGCAAAGCTCCGGCTGCAAGGCCCGCTTCAGCAGCCAGACCACAAAGTTTTCGCAGCTTGAAGGCGATTTCTTACAAACTGCGGCCCCTCAGGCCGCTGAGGGTGAGGTCCTGCGCCATGTGTAGCATGTCGCATCCTGGTTGCCAGGTACGCACCTTTGACTCTTGCCCGCTGACCCCGTGCTGTAGGCCGGCGAAGCAGAAACTGCGGCGAGCGAAACGACCGCTAGCAGGTGCGAAGCTAGCGAGCTTCCCAGGATGCAGCCTGAACCATCCAGAAGCATTGGGCGTGAAGTTTAGTGAGCAAAGAAGGCTGGTGACAGCTCCATGCAGTGTCCATAGCATAGAGGTATTTAACAAAGCCTGTGTTTGACCTGCGCAGCAGTGCCGGTGGCAGTGCAGCCACAGCCAGCAGCAAGAGCAGCAGCAGCAACAACGGCCAGCTGATGCCCATGGCTGACTCCCTGATCGAGAGGGCCAAGGAAGTAGCGACCACCGGAACCGTGGATGACGCATTCAAGGTTGTTGCTGGTGTTGCTGTTGTTACAGAGCTAGGAGGAGCAGGCCCGACGGTGCCCGGCACATGTCTAGGGGCAGGAACCCCCCTGCACAGAGGCACAGGGAGGCGCCTAAGGTGGCTGGCACAGGCTTGCAGCACACCCGAGAACCCTTGCCTGTTGTGTGAAGCCTGGGCGAGTGCTGGCAGTGCTTGTAGTAAAAGTGGCATGCAAGCATCAGTCACATAGTGGCATGCCTTGTGCCGGACGTGTGGGAGTTACCCATTGCCTACGCTTGTGGTTAACCGCTTTGCTGGTGGATCTTTCTTTTTTGAAGGTTGCACGCTGCTTGGCAAAAATGCTAGGTGCTGGGCTGGCCTGTCATACTGGTAAGCGTGTGCTGTGGCTGGAGTTGAAGGCACTGTGTAGCCTATCCAACCAATGACTAGCAGTAGTAATAGTCTGACAAGGGGTTGCATTGTCCTCATCCACACTCCCTGCAGGAGTCGTTTGTGAGTGAGCTGGAGGCTGAGCTGGGCGTGCTGGCAGAGCGGGCGCAGCAGGCGGAAGCGCAGGCAGCGGCACTGGAGGAGACGCTCAAGGTGGGCTAATGTCGATAAGGACTTGGGACGGCTTTATGTGGTAAGGCCTGGCGGTCAGAGCAGGCAGGCAGAAGTGCATGCAAAGGGACTTGAGGAGATGAGCAGGTGTGTCACAGCTCGTGGCTTGTGCTGTGGGATCGAACAGATGGAAACAGGTGTACTGTTGTATTGCTCAGCTTTAGCAAGATGCCTCCTAAGCTGAAGGCAAGTTAGCACTCCAGCTGCTGTATTGCTTGCAGAGCACGCGGGACCAGTTCCTGCGGCTGAACGCGGACTTTGACAACTTCCGCAAGCGCACCGCGGCAGAGAAGGAGCGGCTGCGCACCGATGTCAAGGGAGACACAGTCATGCAGGTGGGCTGGGTGCTCAGGAGCTGTGTTTGTGTTTGTTTCAGGGTGTGGCAAGAGAGCGGAGGTATGGGTGAGTTGTGCCAGCAGGGCTGGAGGCAGTTATGCTTCGGGTCTTGCCTAAACTCTGATTCAGTGTGCCTCTCTCCAAGGTGTTTGTTGCTTTGTGCTGTGCTCGAAATGTGCTGATGGGTGCGCTAGTATAGAGTCAGGGGGGGGGGGTCGGGGCGGGGGGGAGCGCCTGAGTCTTTGCACTGGGGGTGGCGGCGAGGCAGTGGGGGGGCCTGGCTCGCATTGGGCATGCCCAGCCATGCGAGCATCTGCCGATGAGGGCGGCAATCAGTTGACAGCCCTGTGCGACACAGCATTGATGGAGAGACTGATGCCGGCAACGAAGAAAGCTGGTTGCCAGGGCGTTGTGCCGGTCCAGGCTCTGCTCAGATGCAGGCGGGAGGAAGCCGGTTGGCTGCCCAGCTGCCTTTCGCTGGTCCCCACTTCTCCAACCCTAAACCTTGTACCCACCCTAAACCCCTAAACCCTCAGTCCCACGTTCCCTGCCCGCAGCTGGTCCCGCTCATCGACAACTTTGAGGCCGCCAAGAAGGCGCTGAAGCTGGAGAGTGAGGGGGAGAAGCGAGTGGACGCCGCCTACCAGGGGCTGTACAAGCAGATGGTCACGATATTCAGGGACCTTGGAGTGGAGGCGGTCGCGGGTGAGGCGACGTTTACTTGTTGAGGGTGGCGGGGTGGCGGGGAGGGCTTGGTTGGGGGTGGCGGGGAGTGTGAACGGAGGAGGCATGTGTGGAGTTGCTCAGGGACCTGCAAATGGAGGTGGTTGCGGATGAGGAGACCCTCTTCATTGGCAGTGGCAGGGAGGGCTCCTTGGGGGTGGTGCGGAGGGCTTCAGGGAGGGTCGTGGGGAAGGCCTCATGGGGGTCCGTGGCGAGTGCGACAGGGGAGGCATAGGTGGAATTAGTCAGGCCTTGCCGGAAGCATTGCGCAGGGCCCCTGGCTGAGTGTCTGGGGCTCTTCCTTCGTCTAAGGCCAACTGCAAGGCTAGGGTGTGGGTGGGTGAGTGGGCATTAGCCGCCTACCCATGGCTGTACGTTTTTTGTTTCTAAGGTCGTGGTGGTTAAGGCGTGCTCAGTGGGCCTGCAAGGGGTTGCAGGGCTGTGTTTGGTTGGACCAGTGCTGGTCTGTACTGGTGGAAACTGGACAGTCCAGGGCCATTTATCAAGTGAAGTAGGCTAGCCTGAGGCCAGCAGCTGCAGGCAGCAGGGGCAGGCGCTATAGCGCCCTGTTGTCCCCCTCCCGCCACCACCGCCACCGCCACCCCACCCCCCACCGCGCGTACAATGCGTCCCTGCAGACGTGGGGGCCCGTTTGTGCCCAGGCCCACGGACGCCCTGTTGTCACCTGACTGCTGCTGCCCACTCCCTGCAGGCGTGGGCAGCCCCTTTGACCCCAACGTGCACGAGGCGATCATGAGGGAGCCCAACGACGACGTTGCTGACGGCACTGTGCTGGAAGAGTTCCGCAAGGGGTTCAGGCTGGGGGACCAGCTGCTGCGGCCAGCCATGGTCAAGGTACGGGGCCGGGCTGGGGCACGGAGGCACGGGTTGCTGTGTGTCTATGGGTCTACGAGTGTGTTTGTTTGTGTGTGTGCGGGTGCGCGGGTGGGTGGGTGAGTGGTGGTGGGTGGGTGTGGGGTGGGCGGGGAGGGGGGGGAGGGGGGAGGGGGGGGGGGGCGCGCCTAAGGAGGGGCAGTGACCCGTGAGGGTTGCTGCTGCGAGCAGCTGGGTGTCAAGTGGGTCGAGGAATTGTGTTGGTCGAGCAGGAAAGGATCTGAGAAGGTGCACTTCAGGGTGGGGTCGAGGGCTCAAGGTAAATCGTGACTGGTTGCCAGCTTACGCAGGCGCAATGTAATAAGCGCCACTTGGGTGGTGTAGGGGTGGTACAGGGGACTCTAGGTGGTTTTGCCAGTTTGACAGGTGTGGGGGGCGCTCGTACATATACACAGACGCGCTGGCCCTGCTGTGCTGCAGGTGTCGTTCAGCGACAAGCCTTCCGCTGCATTAGAGTCAGGATCCGCCTCGGAGAGCAACTCTGAGTCTGAGTGACCGTGTCAGCCTGTGTCATATCGGTGGGCTAGCCGTATTGCAGGCTGGGTGCAAGCCTTGTAGGGTGTTGCTGAGGTGTGTGCATGTGGGTTGCTTGGGTGTTGGGGATGGAGCAGGGTACATCGCTGCTGCTAGCCAGGGTTGCAGCCTGCATGCCTGGCATGAGGCATACATCGAGCACATGCTTCCTGCCACTGTGTGTGTGAGACAGAACTGCCTTCACTGCTGCTTCCTTTCATTCGTTTCTCAACACAGCTGCTGTTGAAAGCTCCGTGTAATTGCTATGACAAGTGTGGGCCCAGTTTCTTGCATGCTGGCCACATCAGTCACACAAAGCGCCATGCATGCCAGAAGAGGCAACGACCCAGGCTTGCACATGGTTGTAGAGAGCGAAAAGGTGTAGTCAAGCACTTCAGCGCGAAAGTGACAAAGCTGTGGTGCGGAATGGTACACTGTACAACACAATGAACTCCAGCAACGTACTTGGCATGAGATCTGTATCCCATGCCCCTCTCCAGCCCTGGAATCTCGCTCCTGCCACCATGGCTGCCATGTGGCAGATTAACAGCCCAGCGGCGTGCTGCTCATATAGCACCCCCCCGCTCGCTTGGTCGGTCGCCTGCTGCTGTGGCAGCGGCAGAGCGGCTACTGGTAATAGACGCCACCGTCCGGCTGGCCTTGTTGCTGCTGCTGCTGCTCTGCACCCCCCGGCTGGGCAAGCAACACCACCTGCCCACCCCCCAGCGTTGTTAACACCAGCTGCTGCCCGCCCTGCTGGCCTGCTCCCGGGACAAACCCGCCCCCCTGCAGCAGCCCCGCAGAACCCAAGGCCCCAGGCCCTGCCAGCTCCCCAACCCCTCCTCCTAACAACCCCTGCTGCCTCCCAAAAGGCTGCTGCTGGAGGAGCACCAGCCCTCCCGCTAGGCCGCCTGCAGCCCCTCCGGCATGCGACGCCTGAAGCTGACGCTGCATCCCCTCCTGCCCTGCCGCTGCCGGCAGCAGGAGGGCGGACAAGCCGCCAGCCAGGCCTGGGTGCACAACCCTTCCCGCCGGCAGCATGGCGGTACTACCAGGCGGCAGCAGCACAGCAGCACCTTGCAGCCCCGGATGGGCTCCTCCTGCGGCTGCTGCCCCTGCTGCCTGCCTGGGCTGCTGGAGGGCTGCTGGGGGGTGGCTTCTGCTGGGCCGTATCTGCGCACCGAAGGGGTGGGCTTCCCCGTGGCCGCGGGCAGTCCGCATGCCGCCTGCAGACGCGGAGGGAACTCTGTTCATTTCACAGGCATGGCAGCCACCCCACGGCCCCGTCCTTCACCACGGTAGCAACACAAAGCAGACCCATTCCGCCCCACAAGAGCCTGCTAGCAGGTTGCCCTACTCAGCAGTCAGACAGTGGCCTTTCAAGCAGTTGCCGTCAGACAAGTTGAGTCGAGCATAGTTTCACTTAGACAAGTGGATTTCAGTCCGTTTCCGTTAGGCTAGCAAGTCACGCGTACGCCACTGAGCACTCTCATGGCAGCCAGACAAGGTCAGTAGGTGTCAGACAAGCTCCCTTACCCGCCATTTGTTTCAGCATTGGCCGCGGCCCCGGCCCGCCCTTGCGCGGCCCCGCGGAGACCCCCGCCCCGGGCCCCTCTCGCGCCCGCTTCACGCCCGCGAGCGCCGCCCCGCCGCCTGCCACGTCACCGCCCTGCTGGCTGCCGCGGCCAGCTGGCGGCAGCGTGAACAGCAGGGGCAGGTAGCCGCCGGGGGGCGGGTCGGGGGCGCGCAGGAGCAGGTCCAGCTTGGCAGCGGCATCACGGAAGACCTGGGCCACCTGCGGCAGTGCAGAAGAGAGATAGGAGCTGGGCAGCTGTATCTCGAACGCAATATTCGCAAGAGTGTGCAGCAGAGTCACCCGGCCGTGAAAGCCTTGGGAGAACATCTAGCCACCTGTCAGTCAGGTGGGTGGGCAGGGTTTGGGGCAGTGGGAAGGCACCGTGGTATGAACGAGGCTTGCACGATGCGTGGCGACAGCTCGAGCCACGCCCATAGGGCTTGGGAGGGAGAGCATGACTGGCGCACCTCCCCGAAAGTGTTTCCTTGCAATATACATATATATGGGCACGCCCATGTTCAGCGCTCCCTACAGGTATGCTGAGTGTGGACCAGTACACATTACACTCCCCAGCAACTGCCCAGCCACTCGCGGCCGCCCCACCTCATGTACTTTGTGGGACCCACTCGCCACGTCCCTCCCAGTGAGTGGGTCCTCCACACACAGCCGCGGGGCCCTTGACAAGTCCAGCTGCTGCTGCTGCTGCTGCACACTGCCGCCTGCCAACGGCACCTCGCTCTTGGGCACGATGCCGCCACGCCCCACAGCCACGGCCTGTGACTGCATGAGGGACATCGTGTTCTGACTCAAGCCACAGAGACAACGGGGCGGAAGGTGGGTTTGCATAACAACAACCCCTGGCGGCCTGGTCTGTGCTTGCAGGGGCCCAACGGCGCCCCTGAGCCCCTCCGCGCGCGCCGTGTCACCTGCAGAAGAGAGCAAATGCAGAGAAGAGAACCACTCACACTCGAGGTCATATCCCCCCCCCCACACCTCCACCCACCCACACCACCCCTTTTCTGCCGCCGCACGGCCTTCAACCCTGCACCCTCGAACTTACCGCATAGTCAAACACGCGGCCGAAGTACTTGAGGAAGCCCAGCAGCAGGTGCCCCGCGGCGTCGGTGCCGCACCCCGCTTTGTCCTGCTCCAGCAGCAGCGCCAGGGCCATGTTGGCCAGGGACCATGTGGACAGCCCGCCACGGCCCGCCTCGTGCAGCCCAGCATCCAGCAGCAGCCCCTGCGGGGGTTTCATACAGTGACAATTGCTACAGTGAGCAACCCAGGTCCTTACAGGGGACAGTGACCCGGTGCACAGCCCGCCTCGTGCAGCCCGGAGTCAAGCAGCAGCCCCTGCGGCAGGGGGGTTTGTGCGGAGAAAGCACTTCTATGACCACCCCAAGGCGTTAAGGGGCCAGTCGCTTCACACCAAAGTGTGGCCAGGGACCAGGTGGCCAGGCTGCAGCAGCCTTCCCCATGCAGGCTCGACACCAGAGGATGCACCGAGGCAACCAGGCAATAAGCTAAGTCAAGCTTGGGCGCCCTGCTGGTCAGGGAAGCCTGGCGCATGCACACTCAGCAGCACGTCGGGCGACAATGCCGTGAATTGGGGAGCAGGGGTGCTGGGGCCGAAGACCTCAAATGGGGCATGAGCCATGCTGCCGAGGGACCGAGGAGACGCCGCATGCATGGCACATGCCCCTTGGAAATCCTCCGACTCATCCCGACATGTCTAGCAACCATCAGCGGAGCATCCTGACCACAGTGGAACTCCGCAACAAGCAAGGACCTAACACCAGGCAAGTCCGCCCTGACATTCCCCACACACTGGCTGGACGGTGGGTTGATGCAGTGTGGCCCACCAATCACTACATCGACCCACCGTCCAGTCAGTCTGAGGTCCCACTCCCCTCAGCCTGGTACCCCCAGCACAGCGCCGGCAGCATGGGGACGCTGCCAGTAGCACCTCGGGATTAGGTCCGCACCATGCCGCTCACCTTGACCACCAAGCACAGCGGGCGCAGCATGGGGAACCGCCCCTGCTGCTCCAGCAGGAACTGCGCGGCCTTGGGCCCGTCCGCGCTACCGATGCTGATGTCCGCGCGGGTGCCGTCGGCAAACTCAGCCTGCATAGGAGTCGGTCAGACAGAGGCCTAAAAAAAACCCAAATTCTTGACAGTGCCGCCCTGCTGCCAGGGCAGGGTGGGGCAAAGGCAGCCTCGCGATAAGGAAATGGGAAGGGCGCCTGTGCTGCTGGCTCTCACGCTTTTCATTCATTACTGTCTATTGGCGCCTTATCTTGACTAGAGCAAACAGTGCACACAACCGCACAGCTCCCAACCCCATGCCCGGCGGTCGACCAGTGTGGAAACTAAGCCCCCTGGTGAAGGGTTCCCCGCACCAGGGGGCTAAATTTCTAGTCCTCCAAGACCTCCGCCAGAGCCAAACCGCCCGATCCTGACCCACATCACATGGCCATCAGGGCTGGCTGGGCACCTAGTCAGCTGAGGCTGCCAGAGCGCCCACACATAAGCACATTTGTATCCGGCCCTGCCCTCCATACAGCTATACCCTACCTCCTCCCTGTTCACAAGACCTGCCACCCATACAAATAAGGGCTGCATGACAGCTAGCCTACCTTGGGGGACTCACGGCAGCATGGTCAGGTGGCGGCCCGCTGTTAGACTAGACTCGACTGCTAGATAGATCGCCCACCTTGGCCACGGGCACCCGCGCGTTGTAGATGATGAGTGGCCGGCGCACCAGGGCCTGGGCCCTCATCAGTGCGTTGCTGATGCTGCGCAAGGAGTGGCCCACCAGCTCCTTCTGCTCCGCGGTGAAGGCTGCAGCATGGAAGGGATCCGATTCTGTCATGGATCCATGACATACAAAGAGTGGCCCACCAGCTCCTTCTGCTCCGCGGTGAAGGCTGCAGCATGAAAGGGATCCAACTCTACCATGGTCATTCTGTCATGGTTACGGCCCCAGAGAGCTCTTTGTGTGGTCTATCAGTTTTTCTGCTCTGCGGTGGAGGCTGCAGCAAAGCAGCCAGAGGGGTGTCCAGGCACAAGCCAGACGGGGGCGCACCAATCCCACATTCATGGTGTTTGAGCTAAGGTGCGGCAGACAAGGGGAGCACATGGTGCTCTCTTCGAGTCACAAGATGCAGCTGTTCCTCCCCGGCAGGCCCACCATGTTAGTCACAGACTGAGGGGTAGCGACTTGCATAGACCGTAAAACTGCCCTAACCGTGCAAACCTGAACAAGGGATGCAGGGCATAGATGTTGACTTGTGCAAACCCCGTGGCAAGCAACCCTAGACCCAAGAAACCTGCAGTGGGGATGCAGGGGCATGAATGAACTGTAGCTCCCCAAGGCAAGCAGGGGCCTCGGTGACATGGAGGGTGTCGCTGGTACATTGCAAGATCATGAGCAGGGATGCGGGCACACCTTAGCATCAGTAAGGGTGCATTTTTCGGGTCTGCTGGGGCTTGCACAACCCAGTTTGTGGGTGACCCTCGGGAGATGCAAGGTTTGTAGATACCAGTTCTGTGTCATGCCAGATGGGGCAGCGCTGGCCCGCTATCTAAAGTAAATCGACCATGACCCACCCCCCTAGGCGGACCCCCTCTGCCAAACCACCGCGGTGCCTCTGCTGCCCTTTTGCATGCCCTAAGGCCCCTACCCCCCCTAGGGCCAGCCAGGCCTGTGCTCACCTCCCAGCAGGGTCATACGCATGGTGAGCTTTGGTCAGCCCTCCCATCCCAACACATCCCAACACAGGGCGTGATGATCTGGTCAGCCCTCACCTCCCGACACAGCCGAGGGCGTGATGAAGTCAGTCAGCGCTCACCTCCCGACACAGTCATGGGCGTGATGAAGTTAGTCACCACCACGTCCAGGTCCGACCCCCTTAGAGAGATGCCGTGCGCGCCGCTGCCAAACAGCTGCACCCGTATGCGCTTGTTGTCCCTCAACCCCTCCTGGCAGGCCAGCAGGATCTGGCTCAGGGCCGCCTCCTTGTTTGCGCTCTCCTCGGGGGTGGGGCCCGCCTGCAGGGAGGGGGTCGTAGGGGGTGAGGGTTGTCTTGAACCTTGGTTCCCCTTCGATGTATTCAAACTTACATCAGTGTCCAAGGGGAAAGAGATTTGGATAACCAGTTGGGGAGAGTTGTGTGTGTGTGGGGGGGGAGGCCCGGCAAGCCCCCCACCCTTCCCACCCTTTCCGAGCAGGTGGTGTCTGCAGGCCCAGCACAAGGAGGAGAGGGTGGGAGTCGGTGTTCAACAGCTTTGCAATGCCGGTCAGGTGTGTGAGACCTAAGGCAATCACAGTCAGCGTTGGGGCTGTTCACCACTTGTTCCTGATTCACCCGACCACATACGGCTTGCTTTGGGGTAGCAGCCTCTTGCAGGGCGAGACCAGCCCAGCTGCATAGAGAGGGTAAGGGATGAAGGGGCACGCCGGCTAGGTGGTACCTCCGCCACATCGTCCAACCATGCCATAGCCCAGACCCCACACACACGCAGCTGGCACTGGCTGCCCCTGCCATGGCCCTGGGGCCGGGCACGCTGCATTCCCCCCCAACCAAGGTGGGACACACCCACCCCCGACCCCCACACAAAACACGGAACTTTATTATCTAGTCAGACGTGTGACGTGGGCAGACGTGTGACTGCCCTGCAAATGTGTCGTGGGTAGGCACCCTGTAGGACCAGATACCTCACCTCAGCAGCAAAGCGCACAACCTCGTCATGGAGCGCCTCCAGGCCCCCCTTCAAGCCATCCTGGCCGTCCACGTCAGCAACGCTCCCTGCTGCCGCCCTGGAACCCTCAGCTGCCTTGGGGATGTCACCCCCGCTGGCCGCCTCGGCCTCACCGCCACCCCCACTCGATGCTGCTGCAGCAATGGCCGACCCTTCCTGCCCAGCTCCTGCAGGCCTGGTGCCCTCAGCAGACACAGCAGCCCCCAGGGCAGCCCCCGACAAGCTAGGTAGCTGGTCGCTGCCCTCAAAGCCAAGTGGCAGGCCACCGTCGCCATCTGGCGCTGCCAGAGGCGCCTGCTGTGCCTGCTGTGCTGCTTCCATGCTGACAAACACCTCCTGGGTTGTGGGCTGCACCTCCAGCTTTACACCCACACTCGCCCCGCCGCCACCGGACGGCTGCTCCATTGCAAGTGGGTAGGCAGCTGAGTCGGGGGCGGCTCCACTATGCTGGCTCTGCTGGACCCCAACTAACACACGATGCCAAGCGTCACGCTGCCAAGCGAGACAAATCCGGAGAAGCTGTACGGCCGGATGGCGGATTGCCAGAGCTGACAAGGTCTTGGGTGTCAGTCCAGCTCTAGACGCATCTTGTAAGCGCTCCTGCCAGGGGCATAGTAGTCCTGCATGAGCCGGGTGCAGAGCGAACTTGGGGTTGGACATAGGGCCACCACCTGTGATGGTAGCCAAGGGCGGTGGCCGGACAGCGCCTAGCAACCCACTGCAGAGCAGCGTGCACTCCAGTCAGGGTGCCCTGCGTAAACCACCCTTTGCAAGCACCGCCTCCAGGGTAGCCGACGCCACTGAACATACCCCAAGATGTGCTGCCCACTAACCCTAAACCCTAAAAAGACCCACACAGTCTCCCATCCAGGAAATCCCCACGTCTTGACTTGTTGCACATGCAAGGCACCCACCTGCAGCTCGGCTTCCACTGCAAACCCCAGAGACCTGTACAGCCCCACCGCCGCGGTGTTGCCTGGATCCACGTGCAGACTGCAGCTGCCCACCCGCCGCTCCCGTCTTGCCGTCTCAACCGCCGCCCGAACCAGTGACCGGCCGATGCCCTGGCGCCGCAGGTTGTCTCGCACAGCGAGCTTGGCGATGTGGGCTGCCAGGCCGTTGGTGGTATACACGATGTATGCGGCCACCTGGGAGTCGTGGGTGACGTAGAGGAGCACGCAGTTGCGCCGGACCGCCTCCTTGCTGAACAAGCCTGCCGGGGGAGGCAGCAATGGGCGAATGCGTTGGCGTGAAGAGTGTGGGCAGCATCTGTGACAGCCCAAAGCTGGGCGTGGCGGTGGGTTTAGCCATGTCAGGCCGGTGCCCGAACCGCCACAGCTCAGCTGATAGCACAGACCAAAGTGAAGCTTCCCAGTAGTCGAGTTGGGCAACAGCCGCTGCTGGCACAACATTGCTTACCAGTCCAGGAGTCGGCTTTCTTGAATAGCCGCTTCTCTAGAGACTCCAGCTGCTGCAGCACCACTTGGTCTTTACCAGGCACCAGCCGCTTCACTGCCCGCGCCTGAACGCTACTCGAAGTCTGCAAAAGCTACACAGGCACCTCGGTGTCCGCCATGGACAACTCACACAAGGTACACGGTTTTGCATGATCGCCCATGCACATCGCCTGACGCCCCCACCTTGGTGGACGGCTGATGCTGAGCAGACAGGTTCAAGCAACTCATCAGTGATAAGGCTTCTATCTTGGCATTTCTATCGATGCTAGCGCCCTAGTTTTCCTGGCAGTTTGCCAGCCGAGCACCCGCCACCTGGGTGATCCTTGAGGGCCGCGTCTGCTGTCCCCGGTGCAGTTTAACAGGTAGTAAGGGGGATCCCCTGACCAAAAAGCCAAGGCGCCAGAGTCGGGGACATCATGCGCTAGAGCCTCTTCGACGCACCCCGTGCTTTACGGTTCAGCCCAGCGCTATGGGCAGTGAGGCCGTGGATTCCACCCTGAAAGAGGTGGAGCGGGTGGCCAAGAAGCAGAAAACATGCGCCAGCAAGACGAGCGAGACCCTTTCCAAGCTGATCAAGGCGAGCCGACACTCCCTGCTTGATCTCTTGGAGAGCTGGCGTGGTCATCTCTTCTCCCCTCAATACCCGTGTGCCCAACCTGCACATATCCCATGGAACGGGCGACTCTACTTCTGCAGGTGCTGGACCGAGCCAGGCTGGTGGCGGAGGCAGAAGACGCGGCTGCTAGCGCCGCTCCGGCGTTGGCGGCGCTGGAGGCAGAACTGGTTTCCCTGGATGCCTCCAAGCAGCTGGCGGATCAGACAAAGGAGCTTCATGGAGCAGTCGGCAAGCTAGGCAAGGTATGGTCACTGCTTCTTTTACCGGCAGGGCAAAGCTACGAAGCGGTGCCGCGATGATTTTGCTGAATAAGTATAAGCAGCCGGAAATCAGGCCAAGGAGCTAATTGGCGCTGTCAGCCTGCTGGGCAAGGTTTGACCTAGGGAAAGGAATAACAGTGAGGTTTGCAGAGCTAGCCTCATATAATACTTCCAACCAAGCAGCCCAAGCCAGCCCACCACAGCTCAGGCTTGGTTTGGTGATTGCCTTGGTGTCCCATGATGTTCATAGAAGTATTGAAGAAGCATCAAGCATGGCTGAAATAGGTTGCCAAGCTGTAGAGCACTGAGCTGTAGAGCACTGAGCTTTAGAGCACTGAGCTGTAGAGCACTGAGCTGGTAGACACAGAGTTCTACATGCCTGCCAACCCTGGCCAGCTTGTTAGGGGGGCTGTGGGCTGCGCGTGAGATGCCATAACCCCCCACCCCCTCCTCCTCCCCGCTCCCCTCATCGTCCACGTTGTCTGACGTCGGGCCTACATCTCACTGTGCCACTGCCAGCAATGTTTGTATGGCTGCCTGCCCCATTGCTGGGTGGCTGTCATCAGCCACAAGCCGCCCAGGTGCGAGCTGACTTACCTGCATACCCTCATGTCCGCTTGGCGCCAGGCTGTGGACCGCTTCTTCTCCACCGATGTGTGCAAGGCTGCACGGGACGTGGAGCTGGACAAGGAGGCGCTCAACCAGGTGGGTTGTAGAAGGGCTGCTGTGACTAATCATGGTAGGCAGTGGACCTTCAGCTGGGTGGGATAACCTGGGGAGGAACCCCGCCTGGAGCTGGCAGCCTCCTGGACGAACTCAGATCGACGTGCACTTATAAGGGCAGCGGGACAGCCTAGTGGGCCACTGCCTGTCTAAGTCAAATATTGCTGGGTTGTGGTCGTGAAGAGGCTGCTTAATATGGCATCTTGCTTTGCTTGGCTTGAGTCCACACAATGGCCTGCCTGTAACCTTGCTGCCCTGGGTCATCTTTGCCTTGCCCCTTTCCAAGATGCCTGTCCCCGCTGCTGCTGTTTGGCTGAGCAGGTGGTAGCGGAGCACCTGTACCATGAAGGGCAGTTTGAGATCGGCGACTGCTTTGTGCGGGAGGCGGGGCTGGTGCAGGGGGAGCAGCTGAAGCGGCCATACGCCTCCATGCATGCCGTGCTGGAACAGGTGGGCGGTGGGAAGGGTGGGTGGTGCCGGTAGGGGTTCAGGGGACGGCACAGACAGGAAGCAAGAAGGGAGTGAACGCAAGGAATTGGCTGCTTGTGACGGATTCGGGCCAGCTCTAGCGGTCATTGCTGAAGCTGTACAGAGCAGATACACAGTCTGGTGGGATCCTCTGTCCACGGAGGCTCACAGCCTGCTTGTTGCTTTTCAGGCAGATGCGACATCTTTGCCCAGCTGCCTTTGGCCCCATGGAGTGTTGGCTTGGCTTGCTCTTCTGCTTGCAGGGGCAGCAGCGGGGCTTGAATCTTGCGCTGGCCTGGGTGGGACAGCCCGGCCCGGGTGCTGGCTTGTGCAAGCAGGTTGTGCTGTTTGCTGTGGCTGCAGATCCACCAGCGTGACCTGGGCCCTGCGCTGGAGTGGGTGAGGGAGCACCGGCACCAGTTAGGTGGCGGGCGGCCTTCTGCTTTCGAGTTCTCCCTTCACCAGCTGGCGTTCCTGCAGGCGCTACAGGATAGGGGTGAGTAAGCGAGTGACCCCACTGGGGCCTGTTCTGGCGATTGGGTGAGGGAGGGATGAGGGCGGGGCTAGCGGGCAGGTGGGGGCTTCCAGGTTGATCTTGCTTTACAGAATGGCAATCCTGCTGGCACATGGCGGCGTAGGCGAGTCTCTTAGTGCCTGTTGCCTGTGTTGGCAGGGCAGAGTGGGCATAAGCGTTTGAGAGCACAGCGCGTGCCGTGCTGGACTGGTGTAGGTGGCTGGGCGTGCGGAAGTATATGCCTTGTGAGGATTACATTCGTGCCTATAGTTTATCATTTACACAAAGTCGGCTAGGAAGTGAGTGCGAGCGCCTCAGCAGCGAGCTCCACTGGGAGAGGTTTGCAGCTACCTAGTACATGAGGCCGGTCTGCCTGCATGGCCAATTGACCACATGCATATCCTGGGCACACCGCTGAGCCTGCCATTTCCCGGCCGTGGCAGGTCAGAACGCGGCGCTGGCGTATGCTCGTGCCCACTTCCCGCCCTTTCAGCACACACACCTGGCTCAGATACAGCGGCTGATGGGCGCGCTGTGCTTCGCCGGCAGAGGCGCAGGAGTGGGAACCGGCCCCTTGCAACAGGTAAGCCTGCGTGTGGGTTGCCTTCGTATTTGCTGTACGCCATTTGCTGGCCGATGCCCTCTTTGCTGTCCCTCTACGGTCTCTTAACCACCGGTGCGTCTGAAGTTTGCCCCTCCATTCTCTGGCTGTGCTGTGTTACTGATGCCTATGTATATGCCTTTCCGGCCTGGCTTTCAGCAGGCTGTCAAGCAGCCGGCCCGGCTAAGTTCTGGGCCATATGCCCACCTGTTCAACCTGGAGGACTTGTGGGGAGCCGTGGCAAGGGATTTTGTGCGGCAGAGCTGTGCGCTGCTGGGCCAGGTGGGTGATGGCAGGGTATACGCCGTGGAAAGGTTGGTAGTGTGTCACAGGTTGCACCCATCAAGGTAGCGTGCCTGCTGCCTGGCGTGCAAGAGGGAGCACGAGAAGAAAATCGCATTCTGAGAGGCACTCCTGCATTGTAACCTGCGGACTAGCGTCCTTGTATGATTAGGGTAGTTGCCTCGAGTACTTGTAACGCAGGGGACTAGCCTCCCAATGTGTGTCCTACAATGCAGAGCACAACCTGCAAGCCGCCCTAGCGCCCCCACCCACCTGTCCCTCCTGCTGAGGCTGCCATGCAAGGACCTTGATGGCACGCTGCCGGCCACGCCAGCCCATCAGCGCGCAATATCTGCTACAAGCCCAACAGCAAGCATCTGTAACCCCTGCCCTTGCCCCTGCAGGCCCAGGACAGCCCGCTGCTGGTCACTGTCGCGGCTGGCTCCGCGGCCCTCCCCACCTTGCTGAAGCTGGCCAGCGTTGTGGCGCTGGCGGCCCCCACCGCTGCCGAGCTGGCAGCGGGCGGGGCAGGCGCCGGCGGGGAGGGCGAGGAAGCCCCCAGCTTACCGGTGGAGATCCCCCTGGGCCGCGAGTTTGTGTTTCACTCCATCTTTGCGTGCCCCGTGTCGCGCGAGCAGGTGGGCTGTGGGCCAGGACTGCAGGTCACTCCTGACACTTGGTGGGCATGCACTCTGGGGGAAAAGTCAGGCGGTGGGGTGACCCGCGGGAAGTGAACACTGTGGAGTCGGCCTCTGCCATGCCGGCCAAGCGCATCCTGGCTCACCACTTACGTGCCCGTATTACACTCATTTTACTTGCGTCCCAGGGGTCACCACATTGGCACTGACAGAGCCTCCGATGCTGATGCTGCCGTCCGGGGAGGGCGTTGGCTTCAGGTCACATAGCTGTGCAGGGGTCGTCAGTGGCTAGGATCGATGCTTGGACTCTGAGAGCTTAGCAGCCAAAGTGCGTCGCCCACAGATCGGCTGCCCGTCCATTGCCTCCCTGCTGCTGCTCTTGCAGAGCAGCGCCGGCAACCCGCCCTGGATGCTGCCCTGCGGCCACGTCATCTGCAAGCAGAGCGTGCTCAAGATAGCCAAGGCGGCCACCCGGCCCTTCAAGTGCCCTTACTGCCCCCAAGAGGCCACGCCCGGCCAGTGCAAGGAGATCATCTTCCCAGACATGGAGTAGCCTAGGCCACTGGAGTCGCGCTTTGCGGGGGTCGCCCTCCGCACACATAGTCTGTTGGGAGTTTGGGAGTGCTACGGCACAAACTCTGTTGACTATTATAGTTTTTTTTGTTATGGTGTTCTAACGGGGTGCAGGGCAGGGCATTGTGACTAGCGATGGCTCCTCAAGAGGTGGTCAGTGGGACCCACCAGCGCCCTCGTCCCAACCTTGCTCGGTTTCCCCGCTGTGCTCTTCACTTGTAAAGCTGTAAAGTAGCAGGACTAGGCTTGTAAATGTTATCAGGTTTTGCAGGTAGTGCTACGTGATGGGCAAGAGACGTTGCGAGGCAGCAGAACTTGTGAGGTTGGAAACTTGACTGAGAGCGGAACTTCTGCATGGAACCTAGGAGCATGGCCCCGGCATGGAATGGGTGCAGAGGCCTTGAGCGTACTGTTGTTTTTGGGGGGCTGCAAGAGCCATCAAGTACAGTGCTCAAGTGTGTACTGCAAGGCTTACCCCGGCAAGTTTGCACACCTGATTGCCCTGTCTGCCTATGTTTCCTAAAAGTCAGATGGCAACCGCAGTGTGAGTTTGGTTTTGGTCTTGCTATTTAATACCTAGACGTGGCTAGCAGTGTGGTATACCCTCTCAGGCTGATTTGCATCTGCCCTTTGGGCCAGGCCTGGAGCCTGTAGAAACCACTGGTGTTGCTCTTGTAAGTGAGACGAAAGTCAGACGAAACGATAGGGCGGTTTTAAGGCTAGCACATGGAAAAGGAGGGTCTATGGGCCCGGATGTCGAGCAGCATCCATGGCAGCATCTGACTTGGCATTGCAGGACACCCGGGTACGATTCCGTAAAAGACCCCTGCCTGGTGTGTTGTGGGAAGGTACATCTCTAAGCGCACCTAGCAGCTTCAAGTCTGCTGTTACCGATGGACAGCAGAGGATCATCCTAGCAGAGCATCTGGTGTGCTTGAGCTTTATTCTTGACCAGTTTGCATCGTTGGGAGTCGCATCAGCTCGGTACCGCCTAAACTGTATCTTTTGGACAGTGGGAGGAGCAGTGTGCGGCAGAGATGGCCAACCCTGACCATGCAGCGGCCGTAAGGGCCCTGCTGACTTCCACAGCGCTCAGCGAGCTACTTAAGTGAGCAAGTTTTTCTGCCACTGGGGTTTGGTGTGCAAGGCCAGTTCCACGACCGTCCTGCTGAGGCTGTTTGCAGGAACCAGCATGTCATCACAGTTAAGGACTCCTCGTCGGTGGACCAGACGCTCAGGGTGCGTGCTAATAAAACTACTGAGCCGTGGTTTTGGCAGTTGGTGATAAGAATACTACCCTCATCAAAGGGCAAAGCAAGGACCTGGCGCCAGCTTTACTTGCTGGCTGTCCTCGCTCGTTGAGGGCAGGCCGTCGGTCGGTGTTGGGTCCTTCCAGCGGGAGCAAGCCCAGGACAGTTGCCTTGTTTGCACACGCACACATGCTCTCCTAGAACTGCCTTCTCAGCTTTGCTATGTTGTATCTGTGCGTGCACTGCAGGTGCTGGCAGCGCACCGCATCCTGTCCGCCCCGGTCGTGTCGACTGCCACGGAAGGCAGGGAGCACCCCGACTCCGCAGAACCATCAGAGCGCACCAAGGATGTGGCGGGCTTCATTGACATCCGCGACATCCTGTCCAGCTTCCTGCAAGGTCGGCTGCCGGCGGCTGGGGGTTGTTGAGCTAGTATTGCACTGGAGGCCGCGAGCGGCCGTGGTGTGGGAGGCGATAGTGGGGTGGGGCATGCTTTACAACTTGCTAAGCTGGGATGGCAGGCACACCCCCTCGTGCGTAGGTATGTAGTGCCTGAGTGCTGGATCCTGCAGTGCTGTGCTATGAGCAGAGTTTGATGGTGAGCCGGTGAGCTGACACCTGCCGGGGATGGTCAAGCGGATGCCTGGGTGGCGTTTACCTCTGCTCCTCTTTTGGGTGTTTTTCCTGCAGAGGTGCGTCCGGCATGCCTGGCACCTTCTCATCTTCCTCCTTGTTGTTTGGGGTTCTGCAGAGGTGGGTGTTGGGGAGCTGAAGGAGGCAAAGATGCTCAAGCGGATGCGCATCCTGGAGGAAGCCGGGGCGAGGTTTGCGGGCAAATGCATTAAAGACCTCAAGTCGCTAGGTGGGTGAGCGGGTGGTTAGTGTGCAGCATGGGGCGGAGGGATTGGAGGTGGGGTGATGTTTTTTGGGAGCAGATGTCGGGAGGAGGGATGTGGGTGGGGGGAGGTCGGGTGGGTGTGCCAGGGACCTGTTGTGCATGGTGGGTGCACTTTGTCCTCTTGATGTTTCACGGTGCGGGGTGAATGGGTTGGAGGTTGGGAGCTGAGGGGCGGGGGGTATGGAGGTCATGTTGTGTTATACGCAAGCTGGGGCCTTTGTTGGGGAGAAGGCCACATGCCCGGCGTGTGGACCGGGGGCACGGCTTGGGATGCCTGCTTGCGACTAGTATTCTTTTTGTGTACGTACAGTAACATTCCTTGAGGCGCAGGGTACCTTGCGGCAGCTGTTCAGGCCTCGCAGGAGGCAGGGCGGCTAGGAAAGGGCAGTTTTCTTCCATGCTGCTGGGCATTTGTCAGGGGTTGGCGGGAGGGTCATGTTGGTGGGCTAATGGCCGCTTCTGGCACTGCATAGACCTGCTTGTGCTGGCTGACCATCTTCTGTGGTGCTGAGTGTACCAGAGGTGTAGCTAGTGAATCTTGGTGTACTTTCAGCAGTATAGCCTCCCAAGCATTTCTCTGACATGCGGTCGGGGCGTTTGTGCAGGCAGCGACGGCTGGTTCTACAGCTTGACCGCCGCGCCCCGCACCACGCTGCGTGACATCATCCATGACGGCTTTCTGCACCCAACTCAGAACAAGTGCGTGCCTGGAATGTTGCGGAAGGGACGTCAGAGTGGAGGTGGCGACAGCAGCCGGCCAGCTCAGACATGGGGCAGCTTGCCTGTCTCGCGTTGTCTTAGTGGTGTTGTCGCTGCCCCTTGCGACAGAGATGGGATGTTGTAGGCGGAGCGTCTTCCCATGCTCCGTTCATGGTTGCTGGCTAGAACTGCTCTCGCTTCCTTATCCTGGCTTGAAAGGGGCCCTCTTCTGCCTGCCGGCTTGCCTGGCGTGCAGGGCCACCTTTGGCGGCACGCGGCAGCGGCCGGTGGTGCACCGACTTGCGCTGCACGACGATGACGGGCAGCTGACTAACATCGTGTCACAGTCAGACGTGGTCAAGTGAGACGCAATGCCGCTGCCTGTGGTGGAGGTCCTACTGACTTGCCTGTTACTTCCCAGCGCGTGTACTGGGTGCAGCAGTCCCAGCTGATGTGTATGTGGCTGTAGGGCGGCTGGCAAAGGGATCACAGCTAGATGGTGGTCGGTACCTTGAAACACCGGTGACTGTGGAGGCAACATGACCCTTTCTAGATATGTCCCCTTGTTGTTTAACTGGCCGAACCCCTTCTGTTGGCGGGTCTGGCGCTTGGGATGTTGATGTTGTGGTGGTTTACGTCCTTGCAAAACGGTTTGGGCCTGCCCTACACAACACGCCCCAGACTTCACCCCTTCCTACGCGCTGGACCCCGTTAAGAGTGACGTCTGGTGCCCTGGGGTTCCTCCTGATGTGCCAGGTTCCTGTACGAGCACATTGATGAGCTGGGCCCCATGGCGGACGCCACCGTGCAGGAGCTGGGCTTTGTGACGGGCACAGTCATCACGGTGAGCCATCGGGCTCGTCACGCTGCCTGCGTTGTTTGGACTGGCAGTTTGATGGCGTGGGTGTGACAGTGCAGGAAGTGGGCATGGGTAACGGCAGTAACATAGGGTGAGGCAGTAGCATAGGGTGTGGCATGCCGCTTGCCGGCAGGTAGGGGCATGGCTTCCCAAGGGCTTGCTTGATGTTTAATAGCCACAAAGGACCCTCCCAGTGCCAGCCCGCTGGTTGGGGGTGTGCATGAGGTGCTAAACTTGCAGTTCAAGTTGGGAAGATGGGATCAGCCAATGCTGCTGCCTACGGTTGAACCTGGGCTCCTGGAGGTGCATCGAGGCCCTGCTGACTTGGCCCTGTTGTGCCCATGTCTTTTGCTTGCCTGCCGACCCCCCCATGGATCTGCACAGGTGGCTTGAGAGCAACGAGTGCACGGACAAGCCATGTTGTACGTATGCCCTGACACCTTCCCCGCAGGTGCGGCCGGATACCCCGGCGCTGGATGCCATGATCCTCATGGAGGCGCGCAACATCAGCGCCGTGGCCGTGGTGGCCGCCTCCGGATCCATCATCGCCAACTTCTCCATCTCAGAGCTCAGGTGGGTGGTGGTGGGTTTCAGCGGTTGTGTGTGTGGTGGGTGGGGGGGGGGGGGGGGGGTCGCACTGGACGTCAGCAGTGGTGCCTTGCAATAAATGCGGTTTTCGCACCATCGTTACCTGCAATGCCAAAACTGGCATGGTCGCATGTGGAGCGCAATCGAGCGGGGTAACCCGCTGCGGGTCACAGGCTGGGCAGGCCGTGTCATGCTCAAGGGGTTCCGTGCGCCTGGCAAACACTGCCTGTTGGAAAACAGGGCAGGGACTGGTAAATGGCACTTGTGTCGTGCCGGAGTCACTGCGCAAGTGCAAACTCCAACCGAGCCTCGCTCGTCCCTAGGTGGAACCTGCCCCTCCTCTACTCAGAAATGCTCGCCAAAAAATGTACTCCATGCGGCCCCATGTGTCCTTGCCCCGTGGCACAGGACCATTGTGTCGGAGCACTTTGGCTCCCTGTCGCTGCCTGTGGGCGAGTTCCTGGCGCTGGAGCACGGCACTGAGTACGCGGGGTACGCCATCATGAAGGAGGATACTGAGACCATTGAGGTGGGCCGTGGGTTCTGTGTCCTAGCCGCGGGGCCAGAAGAGTTGAGCTGTGTTGTGAGGGTGGGTCAGCACCCTGAAGGAGGGCACGGAAACCATCAAGGTGGGCTGGGGGTTTGGTGTCCTAGCCGCGGGGCCAGAGTAGTTGAGCTGTGTTGTGAGGGTGGGTCAGCATCTTGTAGGAGGACATGGCAATACTGATGGAAACCCTGTGGTGAGGGGGGGGAGGAAGCTCGCCTGATTCAGCGGCTGACCATCGCCAGCTGCATGATGCATCTGTGCTGTGACCCTTGTGCGCTTGCATGCCTGTCCAGAGCACGCCCGCAGCGCGGTTTGCGCACGACCGCAACCTGCGGCGGCGTGAATCCAACCCCGGCTATGAGGTGGGCCAGCAGCTCATCACCTGCAGGTGGGTTGAAAGTGGGGGAAGACGGGTGGGCATGGGGTGAAGGGGGGGGAAAGTCGGGTTGGCGTGGGTGAAGGAGCTGTTTGTGCAGAACATTGCAATGTTCCGCCAGCAAGTCGATGACAAGCCTGGCATAGCTGCTGCGACCTGCCGCACCCCCCAGCTGCGTACCCCTTCCCTCCCCGCCCTGCTGCCCGCCGCCAGACCCCAACCCCCGCTGTGACCTGCCCGCCGCGCTGTGCCTGCCGTCCGCAGCCCCGAGGCCACGTTCGCTGAGGTCCTGGACAAGCTGGTGCACAACCGGCTGCACCGCGTGTACGTCTGCAGCGAGGGCCTGGTGCCCACGGGGGTGGTCACATTGACAGACATTCTGCGCAAGCTGGTGGAGGCCTAGCTTTGTGGGCGCTCCTTCGTGAGCTGTAAGGGTAGTTGAGGGCAAAAGGCATGGGGCGGGCTCTTGTGGGGTCCAGCGAGGGTGGGGGAGGCCTTACCCCAAGTGTGGCTGGCAGGACGGAAGGGGCCTTGGTGGCAGGAGAGTGGCAGGGGGGAGGGTGTTGTGCCTGGCCTGGAAACCTTGATGCCGCTCCCCCTTACCGGTACTGAGGGGTAGCTGTCGTGGGGATTGGTGGTTGCTGTATGCAAGCCACATGGCCCTGTACGTGGCTCAAAGTAGCGTGGGTACGAACGAGGAGCAGGCACTAGTGAGAAGCTTGACCGTGGAGATGCTTGATGCAGCCTTGGAATGCCTTGAAAAGCAATGCTTGTTGTCCCTGACGCTAGGCCCCAGGGCCTGCAGCTTTTGAGTGCTTAGCCAAGTTGGTTGCGGACAATCAGGTTAGGGAATTGCTTGCCTCTTGGCTTGGTGCTGTCATCCGTGGGTGCGTGCTGTGGTGGGTGTTGCCAGTCATCAGGGAGGTGGAGTCTCACTGCTCCAGCATGCTGGAAGGTGGAATATGCGGAAATGTATGCCTTGGTCCTTGGGCATAGGAGAATCCCTTTTTTCACAACTGGATGGCGGCTAGGTGCTGGTAGCGGGTGACGCAGGTGATTCTTTTTGATTTGTTGGGCACCCAGCATGTGTTATCATGGCATGCCACCTTAGTTTGTGGGGCCACAGTGTACGTCAGCGAGGCGCGGTTGGGAACGTCGTGCCTGCCAATCCCAAGAGTTACACTGTTGTGTTGGACCAGATCCCATGTCCAGATCCTGGAACTGATACCTAGCTGGGTGGACCCAAGCGATCGCAACACATCCGTCATTCCTTGTTGCTCCTAGGGATAGTCAAGAGTTCTTGGGTTGGCTTCTAGCACCCCACAACTCAGCTCTGCCGGCCTGGGGCACCAGGTCATGCGCATTTTTCTGCCTCAGCGTCTCTCCTCTCTCTCTCTGTCTCGCCACAGCTGTATTAGGTTCTGGGCGCATGCAGCACCGTCCATGGTGACTGCCTGCTCTGGACCACGGGTCCAGCCTGCCTCAGCTGTCGCTGGCACGCCCCGACAAGGGAGCCAACCCCAGTTATCCCTCTTTTCCACCTGGGATGGTGAGCTACAGACTGCCGGAAGGCCTGCGGGCTCACTGACCTTGTCGGCTGTACAGCTGCGCTGAGGATGCGAAACGCCCAGTCAAGTGTCGCAGGGGTGGGGCTGAGCCAGGAGGAGCTGATGATTAAAGACGAGTGTATACTGGTGGACGGCCAGGATAGAATAACTGGTCATGCTAACAAGTACAGCTCCCACAGGTTCGTAGGACTTGGGTGGGACTTGGCTGCTGCGTTTTGGAGACGTTGCTGTTGCTTTGACGGGTTGGAGGTGCAGAGTTCTTTTCCAGCCCAGTATGTTGACCTTTATGCTGACTCATATTCTATTTAGCAGTTTGGCATGGTCTGCGTCACTCTGCAGGTTCAGTGCCTCCCAACCCCAGGGCTTGCTTCACCGCGCTTTTAGTGTTTTCCTCTTCAACTCGGAGAACAAGCTTCTCTTGCAGCAGCGAGCCGCGTGCAAGATAACCTTCCCTAAAGTCTGGACAAACACCTGCTGCAGCCACCAGTTGCATGGCTATGAGCCAACAGGTGCGCTGCTCAGCAATTACAGGAAGCTTCTTGCTGGCCTACAAGCTGGCAGCAGTTGATAAGGGATGGTGGGCATGTCGCTGGGTGCGTTGGTTGGGCAGCGCGCTGGGTTAAATGTTGGCAAGCCAAACCAGTGCGCGAGGGCCGGTAGTGCATGGACTTGGCTCTGCTGATCGCGGCTGGGTAGAGGCTTTGATGATGTGGCAAGCACATGATCATGACATTCAACTGAGTGTCCGCCGCAATACAACTTGCTGACTAGCCCTGTCAGAGCCTAGTTGGATGGGCTGCGCCTAAGCGGAAACTTAGGTACTTTGGCTGGAGCGTGACTGGGTGTGTTCTGTTTATCTCACCTGCCCCCCTGCCTCCCTGCAGAGGTGGACAATGACGCAGACATAGCCTCTGGTGCCGTCCCTGGGGCCAAGCGGGCAGCGGTGCGCAAGCTGCTTCACGAGCTGGGGATCCCGGCAGAGCAGCTGCCCCTGCACAAATTGAAGTACCTCACACGGCTGCACTACTGTGCAGCAGATACAGGTGCTTGGGCGCTGGGGTGTTCTGCTTGTCCGTCACATGGGTGCCCCTGCTGGTGGGGCAAACCACCGCCGCAGCACAGCACCTGGTCATGTGTACTGCACGTCAACAAGAAGGCAGCGACATCCCAATTGCCGTGGGGCTCTCCAGTGCTGCGTTGCAGCGAAAGCTGTATGTGTACATGCTGCATCCCAAGCAGTGAATGGGTGGGTCTGGGCGGGCGGGCCACAGTATAGGGCTCGCGGCGACCGCGGTTGTTGTGTGGCACTGCAGGGACGTGGGGACCGCAGGCGGAGTGGGGCGAGCATGAGATGGACTACATACTGTTTGTCCAGGCTGACATCACACTCGAGCCCAACCCTGAGGAAGTTATGGTAGGCCCTGGACGTTTTGGAGCTGGCGTTTCGGTTGAGGATTTCAGTTAGGGTTGCGTAACATAGGATATCTTGTAGCCGTGGGTTGTCAACTAGTGCTAAGGATGGTGCGAACCAGCGAACTGTCAGGAACCCACATGATGTACTTTCACTCACACCTTTGGCTCTCATCGGAATTTTATGCTGTTGCTGGACATTAATGGCCTCATTTTTCACTGCTCATGAGCGTTGGTGGGCTGTGCGATTCTTGGTGCCTGTCATGCTGGGCCCTGCTGGCCCCTCTTACTTGCACAATCAGCTATGCACCTGCACCGGCGCACAGGGCCCATTGGATTAAAACTTGCTCAAGGTCCCATACCCCTGTGCCTGTAGGACACCAAGTATGTGACCCTGCCGGAGTTGCGGAGCATGATGGCCCCAGACAGCGGGCTGCGCTGGTCGCCCTGGTTCAGGCTCATAGCAGAGCACTTCCTGGAGGGTTGGTGGCGGGACCTAGGCGCCACGCTGGGCACAGACGCACATGTGGACACGCACACTATCCACCGCCTTGACATAGCGCAGCAGCAACAGCAGCCGGACCAGGCGGCCTTGTAGGGTTGGTGTGGTGGAGGGAGTCTCAAGTTAGGAAAGGTTCACTCAAGGCCACGGAGCGCGCCACTGTTTCCGCAACATTGGATGCCGCCTGGCCAGCTGGTTCTTGAGGCGTGAGCGGGGCAGCTGGTCTAGGAGATTAGGAAAGGCATCTCAATGTGTTTCTGCGTGTTTTGTTGAGGGTTGTGGTCGGAAGGGGCTTTGTGCAAACAGATGATGTAGAGCTGCAGATTGCTTCCCTTGAGTGCTTGCCCGCGCATCTGAGCTAGGATGTCTTAAAGCAAGTTTGGGCCACCAGCAGGCAAAGTGTGATTGACGGTGCTCTTGTATGCATAATCACATTGAAGGCTAGCGGCGGAGTTGCGTTCGTGCAGTACTTTAGAATTTAGCAAGGAAGCGTCAGCTCTTAGTCGCTCTTGCCAGCGCCCCATGCCATATCGTTCCATCCTGCTTTGTTACATTGATCCACCATAAAGTACAACCTCTCGCAGATGTCTTACCAAATCATCACTAGCAGTCAAATCTTAACAGCTTAGCCATAACCATTGTATACCAATCACCACACCTCATACCACAACCACAGCCATCCCGAGGAGTGGTCCCTACATCGACTCACTCCAATCATGTACAGTAGAAGCCATCACAATCATAACTCCTCCCGCAATGGGAGCTCAATGCATACAAATTCAGCACAGCTGACAGCTGGCAGGGTGCAGACGGTAGGCAATCAAAACAGAGGGCGCCCCAGCATGCGGGGGCGCGGCGCGCACGATCTCACAAGCAGCTGCAGTCGGGAGGCGCCCGCCCGCACATTGAGCGGGGCGCCGTAGCCACATCATCTCCGCGACTGCCACACAAACAGTCCCCACTTATAGCAGAGCCGTACATTACCACAACCACGTGCAAGAAACAGCGGTGGAGGAGGAAAACATCAACAAATACGACAAAGGCTGGCACAGTGCAATGGTCAGGTAGGGGCAAAGGGATATGAGGGGAGAGACGGCTGGGAGCAATGAAATACAAACAGAGAGGGCAGATGCGTAAAAACAGGCGCAAGAGGACTACCGGCACAGGCGGCGGAGTGCAAAGCATGGCGACGGCTACAAGGGTAAAGGACGGCACAAAGGAAAGTGCAACACTAACAAGCCGAGGGAAGAGATTACACATTGCGCTTGAAGGGCTTCATACCTTGCTCCGCTACTCACCACCTACCGGCAGCTGCAAAGGCTCTGGTGTCTGCCACTGCCCCCTATACTAAATGCCAAGAAGACGGCCAAGCAGGCATACGATTTCGCAGGCAACAAACCAAGATTTTCTTCCCTGTTCAGGCTGGCGGGACACGGTAAGCCTGCCGCCCAGTCTCTCATCACTTCAAACTCCGGTCCGATCCAGCACAGCACGCACTCTTGACAGGCAACTGCAGTGAGGTGCCATCTAATAGCAAGCGGGGTACACGGGGCTTTGAGCACCTGCCAATCATAAAGCTACCACCCAAGACAACTTCCTCACCCACGTGCTTGCGACCACTGCCACACCTTGGAGTTTCAGTGCTTAAGCTTGCTGTTACCCTCAGAAACACAATACAGGGGCCTGGCCGGCAAAACAGCCGCCTTAGTACCACACCACGCTGACACAGTGAATACTCTCTCTCACACCACTCGTGTACACTCCGCTCAACTGACCCAGCAAACACATCTCCGGGTATCCCTTGTGCTCACAGGCTGCTTGACCGCAACAGGTCTGCCCAGTCATAGTAGTCCTGCAAAGGGTAGCCAAACAAAGCCAAACCTCGGACTCCCAGCTACGATAACACCTGCCAGCCCAGCACTGCAAGCTGTCCTATCGTACCTACAGCAAGGTCAAGCCATGACCTAGGCACTATGGTCACTCGAGCAAGCAGCCCGCCAGCACAGCGATGTCCACTCTGCACAGCGAGGCACCACACGCCAACCCTGCACTCTAGCCTTAGGTTGCTGCCAAGAAGACAGAGAGTCACAGCGCCACTTACCATGCCATCAATCTTGGGTGACCTGCAAGAACACTGGCATGCTCGCGTCAGCAAAAGCCTACTCAGCCATCATCTAGTTGCGAGCGCCAAAAACGCCATGGTGAGGTGCCAATAGAGCACAGCTGGTGTCCACACCGGTCCTCACAGGCCTTCAACACACCAAATACTGAAAGGCAAGTCTTTTGTCCACACCAGTGCTGACAGGCCATCAGCAGCAATAGCCCACTGGTGAAGCAGGTCCAGGTAGCGCACCTAGGTGTGCCGGCCGTGCGCCGGCGGGTGCCAGGCGACCTGGGCGACCGCGGGCTGGAGGGCGCATCCTCTGTCAAGCGCGGGGTGCCAAGAACAACAGAGCGGGGGGTGGAGTCCGCGCGTGCAGGGCCCAGCGGAGACTTTTCAGCGCCAGACTTGGGAATCTTCAAAGCCGCGCTACGCGGGAAGATGGGGGCTAGCCCTGCACATGAACACGGCAAACCAGTGAACTGCAGCCTTCCTATCTTTGCCGGCTTGTAAGATTCCTCCTTTTCCAAGCCTCGTTTACCGGGAAGGAAGGGACCAAGGCCGGTAAAAAAGCAGCCTGGCGCAACCAGAGGCTCTTGCACTTCAGTTGGCCCAGAGGACAAAGCCCGTCAGGGTTCCCTTGCATTCAACTTTCGCTCTCAGCGCACACGGGCGGGTGGCATGATCCAGCTAGACTGGCTTGCCTGTAGGAGCAGACCCCGCCATGAAGGCGCTGCGGATAGACCTGGGCTCGTCCACGCTCGTCCTGCTGGACTCGAAGGACTCCCTTGCAGCCACAGAGACCGGGCCCCCACGGCCCTCCACTGCCATAGCAAGCACAATCGTGCTGAGGTCAGCACATGCGCGGCCAAGCCGCAAGATTTCACGCTGCACAAGACAAAGATAAAGCTTACCTTCTTCGTGGACCTCGCTGTTCACATGAAAGCTAAAATCGTTGAAGCTGGGGTGCGAAGCTAGGCCAGCAGCAGGCTCCCTCTGATCACGAGGGCCGGCCAGCGAGGGCCGGTCCAGCGACATAGACAACCGTTTCAGCAGGCTTGACATGTTTGCACAGCGAGGCAAGAAGAACTCGGACGTCTCGGAGCTACTTATTGCTAGCTTTCCGAGACCCCTTTCACTCAATTGACCCAGGCACGAAGCCACCCTGGCTGGGCAGCGGTCCTTCTAAAACGTCTGTCACCTTCTCGCGGTGCAGCAATAATAGATTCAGCATTAATTGCAGATCTACACAAACTCAATCTACTCTAGAAGGCCTGACCCAAACTACTACTGGGCATGCACTTGTGCCTTCACCTTTCAAAGCGAGGCACAATACGCAGTCAGAGTGCAAGTGAGAGGTTGCAACAAAATACAGCGCTCGTATCAACAACGGATGCAGCGCCTTGCCCACAGCATCTTAGGCAGGCCAAGCACAAGGTACTGGGTCAGGTTTGGTTGTGGAGTCCAGAGTCAGAAGTTTCATGCGTTCGAAGTATGCAAGGTACCATCGCAACTTAGACCCTCAAAAAGGAGAACTCGGGATTGCTGGCCAGCCCCTCCGGTAGCTCTGCACCGCGGCAGGCATGGCCGATGGTGTCAAGCAGCGCCAGCCCTGCCGGTGGCGGCGCACCAGCAGCAGCCCCCGCCAGCCCTGCAGCAGGCAACAGTATTACCACGCGGATCTCAATCTCATGCTCATCATAACTGGCATGGCCAGCGCCACCTGATACTGAGGGGGCAAGCAGTCACCGTATCAGTGGTCGCCAAAGAGGTGCACAACCAGGTGACCACTAGCCTACCTGGCGCGCTAGGTATGTGTGGTAGGCTGCCGTCAGGCAGGCGTGGCGCCTTAGACGACACCGCACGCCGCAGTCCCCCTCCTGCCGCCGCTGCCGCTGCGCTCCCTGCCCCGCCAGCTTGTGGCCCGGCCAGCAGTGCTGGTGCGGAGGGGGAGGCGGTTGGGGAGGGCCGATGAGCAGGGGCTTGCACAAAGCAGCGGGCTGCGTCGTTGAGCAGCTTGCGCGGCAGCACGAAGGCCTCGCGCGAGTCCACCTGCGCAGCCGGATTGCTGTTCCTCGCTCACAGGGCATCCAGCACAATCAGCATAGCCAGCCACAAGTCGTTCGCACAATTTGCAAAGACTTTGGCTGTCAGGCAGCAGGTGATGGGAGAGCAGAAGCAGTGGTTTCATATCGCAGAAACACTGCGTGGCACCCCCTTGGTGAAGATGGGAAGCACCCAGGGCAGTCCACTGTTTGCTTGCAAGGGGCCTTACCAACAGGCTGTCATCTCCTTCTTCGCTGGGTGGCGAGGGTCCATCCAGCGGCGCCACGCCGTCAACACCCCCTGCCCGCGCCTGCTGCTCGTCCATCAGCCGCCTCAACGTCTCCAAGAGCACGATGTTGTTGGTGCCCACAGCGGTGCCTGCTTAAGGCCCGCCCAGAAAGCGGATGCCAGTGAGCATGCCGACATGTTGCGCTGGAAACCCAAAATAGAAGGCAGGTAGGGCCAACCCGCGGTGAACTTTCCAAAGGGAATATCGTGGTAATCAAGCAGCAGCAAACGCATGTTCTTTCCCAATGCACCTCCAAACAATATTTCATGCTGTCGTGGTGCCCACCTATCTGTACCAGACGTTGATATACAAGCAGCAGGCCACTAAATGCGCACCTGCAATCCAGTCGTCATGTTGGTGCTCCGTTAGCTTGTAGATCTGCTGCAGGGACAAGGCTGGGCACAGCCGCGCCAGGTCCAGGGTAATGTCCACACCCTTCATTGACTTGCGCATGCAGTCCTCCTTGCCCTGCATAGCATAGCATGGCACAGCAGTGCCATGTCAGCTTGCAGGCCCAGCATGCCGTGGCTACAAGGGCACGTACAGCATGCCGGGGGAATTATGCACTGTTGATTCGGCAAGGTAGCTGGAGCTCAACAAGGCGCAGGCGTGGGTAATTGGGGCATATCAGGCGGGCGGTTGCAGGCCTGTGCTTGACCAGCAGGCTGAGGTGCGACCGGCATAGAGCTTGCGTCTGCAGTGGGTTTGCTAGGCCGCCAGGCTGCAGCAGGAGGCCCACACTGGCAACAGGCGGACTGCTGAAGGCGTAATCGTGAGGTCAAGGCAGGAAAAGGCCATGCTAAATACGAGTCAGACGCTCGGGCAATCCTTTAAGAATACCTTGCATGCCGCACCGCCGGTTCTGATAGTACCCCCTCTGGTCTTACCACCTGCCACCAGGAGCAAGTATTACGAGCCACACCCCCAACACCTATGGGAACCAATGTCCGAATCCTCAAATTGCTCTCACCCACCTGCACAAGGTACCGAGCGGCCTGGCTTACGCGGTCGATGGCCTTCTCTGCATCGATTGGTGACCCCGCCATTTCGGCTCCCACATACCCCACCCAGCTCAGCAGCTCGCCCAGGCCCGCCAGCAAAGCCTGCAAGGGGCCACAAGCAGGTGATGTTGCGCTTATATGCCTATGCAGCGCAGGCAGGTGGAGCTGCACAGTAAAAAGAGCCCATGCGTGGTGCAGGGCATGGCATGGACTTCCAGGCACAGGCCTGGCCCGGGGAGGACGGACGGGCGGGGAGGGAGGGACAAGAAGCAATGCAGCGCTTCTGAGGTACAGCAGCGCTTCTGCAATGAGGGAAATCAGGGGATCTCCAGCTCTTGTGTGGGGCTCAGTGACCCCCAAAATGTGGCAGCGCCTTGCTGACATTATAAGAAGGACATGGCCTGATGGCTCCTGCTTATGTCCTCAGGCAAACTCTATTCCCAACTTGGTGGGTTGCGTTGGAGCCCAGGTTTGCACATGTGGCTGTGTTTGGCAACCATATGCATGTGTGTGTTCTTGCCTGCCTGTGTTCCCCTACGCTTCTTGGTCAGTTACCCCACAAAAGTCTTAAACCCACCTTGGCTGCTGACACCGAGCAACAGTCTCGCCGTAGCAGCAGCGCATTCAGCAGCTCCGCATCGATGTAGCGCAGCATGGCCCAGGACACAGCGCGCAGGGCAGGGGGCGGCACCCCTTCGCTCGCCAGAATATCCAAGACGTTGCTCATGCCTCCAAGCAGGCTCTGCATGAACAGCATGGCCAACACAGCATGGTGATTCCCTGCTGGTTCGACAGGTACCACACATACCATCGTGTAGCTCGCTCACACTAAGCTCGGCACTTGCAAGGCATAGCATGCACAGGGTCACAGCACAGTTATGGAATGGATAATAAAAACATGTCAAGGACAGGCACAGAGGGTCCATTGCCTGCAGTACTGCCCGATTACACATCCAGTCTGCCCGACACATGCAAGACGTGCACCCACCCACCTTCCAGTGCGACACAGCACCATCAGGCGAAGGCGGCCCCAGGGTCCCTCGAGTTGGGGTGGGCTTACGCCGAGCAGACTTCTTGGCTTCGTCCGACAGCAGCAGCTGCAACGCAACAAAACCCCGACAGGGTGGCGCAGGGCAGATGAACGGCTCGCAGGACAGGTTCGTCAGAGGCTGCTATTAATCGCCGGGGCTTACCAGATGGTTTTTGCAATGGCAGCATGCATGGCGCAGTACACACGCAAGGCAGCTGTGCTATCGCCGGAGAGCGCATGCTACTAGGACACCAGGGACGGGGGCCCAGCACAATACCGCAGAGCCCACTAAGACCACCTCTGAATGAGAGATTATGAAGCTGCGGCGTGCACCACCCCACTGATGTCTGTTGCCCCGCACAGTCCTGGCTCACCGCCACGTTGACGGGCAGCATGTCAGCCACCGCCTCCGCTAGCGTGTCATGCAGCGGCCCGAAGAAGATCAGAGCGTCGCCCAGCCGCAGCAGGAGCCCGCCTTCTCGTAGCCCTATGGTGCGCACTTTCAACAGGGCGCCCGTGGCCAGGGAGGCACAGAGCCAGTAGGCCTGGACGCGGGGACAAGGCATGGGGGGGAGAAAAGTAGACCTAGATGCCCACTGTTTGGTTAAGGATGGCGGCTTTGGAACCCCTGCCATCCATATAGCGCGGTATGCACAAGGAGAATTTTTATGACTAAGCCGCGCTGGTGGAGGGCCGTGCCAACGGTGGCAGCACACACTGTTGCTTGCATGAACACACCTGGATGGCTTTGCTCAAGTAGGGCTTGTAAGGTTAGCATATGAACGCCACCACGGTAGGATCAAGCACTATGCAAACCTACAAGTCCACTTCTCCTAGCAAAACACAGAATTGTGAGCGGTGTGCAATGAATTGGCATACCTTCCCCGCCACATCCCCCCC
>BBXU01003025.1:0-17322 GCA_001598975.1 Parachlorella kessleri
GGGCCTCACCTGTGCCCCCAGCCCGCCCCGCGCCGCCGCCGCCACGATAGAGTCCTCCAGCCGCGTCGCCGCGGCATCCAGGGAGGGCGGGGCCCACAAGCCCGCCCAGCGAATGAAAGACTCACACAAGAGCCAAGCAGCAACGGGCATGGGCAGCGTGCCTGCATCGCACAGAGAACCAGCAAGTTTCTGACTAGGGCATGGTGGGGACACAACTTGTGCAATAGCTACGCATGGTTTACGCCCTGCCTCGCCCACTGCAGTATTGGGCAGCACTGTCCAGACCCAGCAAATTGAAATTAGGAGAGGGACCCAGAGTTGGGCAACAGCACATTTGCAGATTGATGGTCCTCCTGCCTTAGGAGCAGCAGCCAACCAAGCCGGAGGCGTGCGCAACTCACCTGCACTGCCCACCGGGACGTGCACCGTGTGCAGCTTGTGCGCCACGGCGGCCTCCAGCAGGGCGGCCAGCGCCTGTGCCTGCTGCGGTGCCAGCGCCGCTGCTGCCCCGGTCGCTGCCTCCCTGGCCCCCTGGTCGGGGCCTGCCGCCGCCTCCATCTGGGTGGATAGCGTGCGCACTGGGCTCAGCGTGCCGCCTGCAGCCGCCCAGCACACATACACAACCACGGATTGAACCTGAACGTGACGTTGCATCATTGCAGAGTTTTTCGCGAATCTATGAACAGTAGGACAAAGCTGAAGTCCTGACCGGGAGTCACGTTTCCTAGGGCGGCCTAGGCTTGTGCTGCAGTGCTAAGGCACGAGCTCCCCTCTAGGCAGTTCGAGCGATTAGTGAGTGTGCTTTCAGACTGAAGAGACCAGTCATTGTTCACGGTGGGCTTCACCACACAACCTCATTGGGAAGCATGACAACCCAGCACACACCTGTGGAGAGCGTGCGTGCCCTGGCCAGCGAAGGCGACCTCTCCAGTGCAAAGGCTGCTCGCTTGGCGGCTTCAAGGTCTCGTGCCAGCGCCTGCTCGCGGCTGCCGGCGGCACGCAGCTCATTCTCCACACGCGTGGAGTGACTGGTCACCGCCGCCACCTGCGGATGCGGCAGTGGCAAAAAGCAGTCAGGTCTTGTACTTCGGCAAGGTGTAAACCGACAAGGGCGTATGGGGATTTGTTACGTGTAATGACTCAGCTCATGCTGAAGGCTACAACCGCACCACCTGAACAGCCCTTGCTTGATGGATACCAACCCTATTGCCAGCCATGTGCCTGTTAAACCTCCGGTCTCTTAGGAGTTGACCTTTCAAGGAGCACCACACCACACAGTCGCAACCCACCCGCGCGTTGAGGTGCTGTATCTTATCCTGCATGTCCCTCATGGCGGCCACGCGGCTCTCCGCCAGCGCCTGCGCTTCGCCAACCTGGCGCTGCAGCTCAGCACGCACAGCAGCCACCTGCAGAAATAGAAGGAGGGTTGGAGGGGGGCATAAGCAGGCAATGGCACACACACCGGCCTAAAAGCATGCCGACGCGTTAGAAAGCCCGGGGACAATCTGTTTGCTGATGTGCACCTGTACAAGACGTGCCTCGTCAGATTGCAGCAGCGTTAGTCCCACCCTACCACAATGTGAGCAGGCATTTTGGCGGACCAACTGGCAGCTTTGTTTACACACATTAATGAGATGCGGGCGTCGCTGCACTCCCTACCTCATTCAAAGCATCCTTCTCCTCTAGAACCTAGGGTCAATAACTGCCAGATCCTTGAGCGGAAACAGAGCACTCACCTCTTGCTGCGTCTCCTGCCGTAGTGCCTGCTGTGCCTCCTCTGCCTGCCGCGCCTGCTGTGCAAGCTGAGCTTGCAGCTGCTGGATGGCCCCCTCACGCTTGTCGAATTCGCGCTGCGTCTCGTCGGCCGCCTGCATTGACAACGGTGGGTGGGTCTTTGGACTGCTACTCCATACCCGGGCTGGGAAGCGGCTGTGACTGTAGGATGCAGCATGTCCAAACAGGAAAAGTGGGCCTTAGGGGTCAGAAGGACAGCTTCGCTCCTCTCGGAACATGCTGCAAATAGAGGCATGTCAGAGTCCAATACGGTAGAAATTGGCGGCTTTATTCGTAAATTATGATGTATGTGGAACAGTGCTACTGACCTGCTTGACCTGCTGCCACAAGCGCTCATTCTCCTTATCCTTGGCCGCCGCCGCAGCAACCACGGCTGCCAGCTCCTCCTTGTGGGAGGCCACCTGACTGTGCAGCTCTGACACCTGTCAACAAACAAGCATAGAAACTTGGGGCTTGGATAAACTCTGCAGCAGCCAGCAATGCTGGTGCGGCACCGGTGCTGCAGTACACAATAGAGGAGATTCCCTACACGTAGGCCGCAGCGGCCGGCCGGCCCGGTTTCTGGATTCAAACCCTACTGGTGCTCGATGGGAGGGATGACAGACAAGTTCATGGTGTGCACGTTCGAGCACCGGCTGCCCCACATGTGCACACGTTCATATGAGGCCCCTCAACGGCCCCCACACTCGTCCCCTCCGTGGCCAACCTTACGACCAAAAGCTCTGCTGTGCGGCGCATGGGGCCCCTCCCTGCTTGCCTCAACACCTCCCCCGCACCTGCGCCTCCTGGTGCCGCCCGCGCTCCTCCGCCTCCGCCTTCTGCCGCCGCAGCAGCCCCAGCTCCGACTCCTGCGCGGCAGCTGCCGCACGCTGCGCTGCCTCCAGCTCTGCAAGGCGGGCGGCCTCGGCAGCGGAGGCAGCCGACGCAGTGGCCATCACCTGCAGGAATGAGGGAGTACAGACCAGTTCAGGAAAATGGTCAAAGTAGGTGAGACGTGAGTGTATGGATATGCAAGGCACGTACACAAGCACCTCGGGGTGCAATATAACATACAACTGCAAGGCAGCATAAGATCTCGGAAGGCGACCCTTGCAATGGCGTGCCCACACAACAACTCCCGCCAGTACAGGCAGCGCCTGTGCGGGTGCGCAGGCGTCCGCACCTTGAACTGCGCTAGCTGCACCCGTGCCGCTTGCAACTCCGCCTCCAAGCTAGACACCTGAGCCTGCAGGAGGCAATACACCACATAAGAACTATAGGACTTTATTCCCCAATGCAGCTGGCATGGCACCCACACCAGGTCAGGCGCCCCCACAACTTGTACCAGGGTAGGCCACCTGATGTTGGCCTCAGTGCCAGCCCTTACGTTTTCTGCCAGCCACCCGAGCAGCCCACCTGCACCACCCTGCACAAGCTTGGAGCCCAGCGCGGCCCAAGCTGCAGAGCCACTCTTCACTGCTGCCTCCAGGCCATATTCTCCAACATCAGTTTAAAAGGGTGCCCTCACCTGCAGCGCCTCCAGCGCCCCCTCCGCCCGCTCCGCCCTGCCGCGCGTCTCGTCCAGCTCCACCGCAAGATTGTTCCTCTCCTCTGCCAGCCGGTCCCTTTCTTGGGCCAAGCGCTGGCGCTCCTCCTCAATCGCCCGCAGGCGCCGAGCCTCCGCCAGCAGCAGCGCCACCTGGGCACCACAGCGCGCAGGGCAGGCTCCCAGTGAGGCACAGGAGGCAGAGACCTGGCGACCAGCGAGGCTGAGCAAGCGCTTGTTGCAGAGTATGACTACCCGACCTCAAATGCAGGCCGATCAAGCAGGCAGCGGCCTGTAGATAACGGTCGGCAAACCACGCACAAAAAAACCGCAACCGCACGCCAACTACCCAGTTGACCCCAGTGCACCACTAGCATGCAAGCTTGCAAACCGCCCGGCACTGTTGTCCAGAGGAAGCCAACTACCAACCTTGCGGTGTGCCGCACGCCGCCGCACATGCTTCTGTATAGCTATTGCTGCTGCGATGCGTCTGGACTCCTCTGCTGCGCGCTCCGCTGCGCGCCGCCCCACCTCAGTGTCATGGAGGAAGCGCTTACGTGCCAGCCACATGCGCACATATGACTGGACGATGACCGCGCGCTCCGAGCTGCATAACAAAAGAGACAGTCGCTTGAAAACACTGTCACAAAGTCAGGGTCGGCCAGCCTATGCTTCCATTGTTTGCAGCGCAGGATCACCAAGCCAGACCTCGGCTATATAGCGCCTGCACGGCCAGAATGCGGGTCCCTGACTCCTACGGAAAGCTTCCCAGCCCTGCCCTTGACATGGTCCACCAGCTTCCAGAGTGCAGGCCTCCCTGCTCACCGCCTGTGCTGCACAAAGCGCCGTCTTGCTGCGTGCATCCGGAAGGCTGCTTGCACGCGTGTGGCAGCCAGCTGCCGCCGCAGTGCAGTGACGTACTTGCGCGCTAGACGACCACGCCAGGTGGCCTGCATGGGGCAGGTCACACAACAAGCTTTGCGGTGGCAATGGCGAGCTCCCTGGTTCTATACGCAGCACTTTTAAATAAAGAACCTGCCCTGCCATCACCAAAAAAGAGCAGGCCATGACACATCAGCGCACTTGCAGCCAGGCGGAGTCCTGTTTACCTGGATACGGATGGCTGCCGCACGCGCTGTACGCAGCAGCGTCCTGGCCTCCATGCCCCGGTAGGCCGCCTGTATGAGGACGGCCGACTGGCTCAGCCGCTGGCCCCGGGCACCCTGCACGGCGGGAACCCTAAAAGAGTAAGACAAAGCCATTTAGCTGCACCGGCGGCATGCGCATATGGACACCCGTGCAGATGCAGGAAACAGTGGCGCATACATTAGCAGGGCGGTAAATCCAATCAACCGTGCGTGTAGCTATCAGCAACCTTCTCACTGTAGTGGCATACCCAGAGGAGCTTCTTACACACATTGCGGCAAAACCTAAAGATCATAGCCCACCTCTAGCTGAGCCAGCTGGCCTGCCCGCAAAAAGACGCGTGTCCTGCCAAGCTGCCAGCCCTCCAGCCCCGAGCCAAACAGCAAACGCTTGCAGATGTCCACCACCTGCAGCCACTTAGGGGTAGGCCAGAAAATATAAGGTGCAGCCGTAGCTGCAATTGCTGCTACCCAGCATTCCTGTGGCCGGAGGATGTGAGACAAGGCGTACTGCGCATAACCTAGGTGCCTCTCCCAATAACATGCCTGATGCCAACTGTAGCCGGCAAGCATGATTATGATTTATAGCTGAACTTGCCTGGGCCTCGCTGATTGAGTACCAATCCACAAATCCCGTGGGCGTCAAAGGCACTCCCAACTCCCGCAGGCGAGCCTTGCTCAGCAGCACCGAATAGCGCTGGGCAAAGGGCAGGAAGGGCTTGCGAGTGGGGAAGCCTGTGGGCCAGGGTAGGCAAAGAATGGGGTTACATTGCAAGCAGTCCGACACAGGCACATGTGTCTGACCTGGAAAGGGGGAGGCAGTGGACATGGTCCGGCTCAGCATACTAGTGAAACAAGCAGCGGCACTGCAAGAGAGTTTGCGAGTGACCACCCTCCAACCGCTCCCCACCCAGCATGGTAACCAGGGGCACTCCGGGAGAGAAATTGGCCAGACAGCAATGCTGGGCAAGAGCTTGCCCACCCACCTGCGCATGCGATGCGCACGGCCTCCAGCACGCCCCCCGCCCGCAGCTGCTCCAGCACATACTCAGGCGTCAGGCTCCCCGGCCGGCTCTCCGGGTTGGGCTTGACGCACCTGCACAAGCATGGGCACCACTGGGGGGGGGGGGTGGTCTGCACCGCCAGCGCTGGGTGAGTTCCTACACGCTGGCTGCCACCAGCCCTGAACTATTAGGAGGGACTCGGCTGCCCAATCAGTCACTGGTGCTAGCCCAGTCGACCCAGGCACCGCCATCACCGCACAGCGGCTTACAAAGCAAGCAGGGCATGCCGCCTGGAAGGAGCTGTCCAAACAGAGCGCAACGCAGGCAATGAGCCTAGTCAACCACGACGGGCATGAACCAACCTGATGTAGTGTGGCTGACACTGGGACAGTGTGGCCATGAGGCCCTGCAGCTGCTTGCGGAAGCGGGCGCCCACGCTGCTGAGCATGAACGCGCTCTTGCGCTGCTGCGGACAGGGGCGCCAGGGAAGGGCCAGGGTGATGCATCCACAGCGAGGACCAGCAATGCCTCTTAGAAGCCAGAGCTACCACAGACCCAGCAAGCCAGAGACTGCTCCAGATGATTCAAGCATAATCATGCAGTGCAAGACTGCCAGCCCCTACCTCTAGTCAGAAAGCAACTAGGAATACCCATAAGCCTCGCATGCGCCACACTTCACAGAATCAGGCTCGTCAAATCACAGCAAGATACAGCATAACCCCGCTGCACGCACATCATCCTCAGCAACCCCCACCTTACCGCAAGCCCCGGCGGCAGCTTGTTGGGCGAGGGCAGCTCGGAGGAGGACTGGTTGGCCAGCGCGTCAGCGGCCGCCGCGCCTCCGCCGCCCAGGGCCGCCGCCTCGGCATTGAAGAGCTGGCGGACCAGGTCGATGGAGGAGCCGGCCATCAGGTGGGCGTGCTCCGCTACCACAAAGTCCTGCGAGAAGCAGGCCGGCAAGACAAAGCAGTGGAGGCAAGAAAGGGACCATTGCAAGCAGCTGGCAGTTGAACGGTACCAGGGGTTCCACACCAACACAGTTGGCCAGGGAAAAACACAAGAACCTGTTCCGTGCACTCACTTTTCGTTCAAGAGGCCTTCCACCCTTGCCAAGCAAAGCAACTGCTGCCAACAATCGGGGCATGCAACATGTGACCGTCCACCCATGACCCCGATATTGCCGACTGGGTACCCACTGGCCAGCATGTAGAATAACAACAACGATGAAAGCACCCAGCCGGCCCACTTACCTTGTTCTTGTCCATGAGGTAGTCTGACGAGTAGACCACCTCCCCCGCATAGTGGTCCACCGCAAAGGCAAAGGGCAGACGGCGAGGCACCCCAAAGCGCGGGTGGGCGGCCAGCCGCGTGCGCAGCGTGTGAGCCAAATCCTGCAGCCAAGACCGCCACAGACTTTGGGCGTGCGCACGTTGTGGATACCCAACCGGGTTAGCTACCAACGACTCCACGCTGGGGGTGGCAGCGAGTGGAGGTGCTTCAGGCCTGCTGTGAGGCTGGTATGCGGGCACCACGAGCGGCGCTGGGGACCGTGTGGCATCAGCAAGGCCCCAGAAGACTTGGGTGCCAGGCTCACATTGCAGCACGGCCCCGGTGAGCACGCAGATATGTTGTTACCCAGCGGCAGCGCACGGTGCTGATTAGCAAGTCAACGCACCTTGAAGGTTGCGCGCGGCAGGCGGCACGCCTCGTCTATGAGCGGGAACACGCCCAGCCCCGCGGCGATGGTCCCCTGCGAGGCCTGGGCGGTAACGGTGCCCTCCAGCAGGTCCAGGCAGTCCTGGTTGTCCACAAAGTCGATGTAGCTCCAGGAGATGCCCTCGCGCGCGTACTCCTCCTGCTCGCCCTGCACAACACGCATGGCACGCACAGTAAGCAATCCTCCGCGGTGGCCTGCCAGGCTGTTAGGGGGAAATCATTCACAAGTAACATACAGATTGTGAGTTTGCAACCAGCAAGCTTCCTGAGCCTGGTGTTACTGCTGTGTTGCCGCTGTACTCCCAGCCACAGCAAGGTGCACGGACCAATGCCCCCACAGCTTGCCTTGAACACGTGGGCATTGAACTGCTGCTGCAGGCGCTCGTTGGCCAGGTTGATGCACAGCTGCTCAAAGGAGTTGATGTCAAACGACTCGAAGCCGTAGATGTCCAGGATGCCAATGCTGCGCTGTGTGCGCCGCCCGGTGCCTGCAAGCAGACACACCCAGGCAGACCTGCTGCAGACATCAAAGGCGTGCAGGTATGCCACCAGCTGTGAGAGTGCACTTTGCACGGGCTGTTGCCCCCAACAAAAGATGGACGGTGCACGCCTGAATGCGTAACAGTGACACCAGGCCGAGACCACTGCCCTTCACACTGGGCGCAGTTGGTTTAGTAGGCAGAAGACAGCAGCCACTCGGGCACAGAGTTGGTACCACCTCTGAAGGGGACCTTAGCTGGAGTCTGCCCACTTACCCAGGCTGCCTATCTTGCGGTTGATAGCGGCCACCAGCCAGTCAAAGAGGCGCGCATATAGCGTCTTGGCCAACGCGTCGCGCGATTCGGAGGCGGCCTCCGCACTTAGCCGCTTGATGATGCGCTCCCCACGGGTCTCAATGGCGCGGGTGGTGAGCGCGCTCTCCAGGCCCAGCTCAGTCACCTGATGGGCAGGGCCAGGCCAGCACAGCACAGCATGAAGCAGGGTGGTGCATCAGGCATTCCCAGCGTTACCCCCTTCCACCCCTGCATCTCCAGCATGTGTCTCACAGCGCATTATTGAGGACCCATGAGGCACCGCAAGCCAGGAGATAACACAATCCTCTCCTGCACCCCTTCCCACCACCAGACCGGCACCAGCAGGGCAGGGCAGACTCACCCCCAGCAGTGCTGCCGCCGCCTCTAGTGCCTGCATAGAACCCGCATCAGCAATGGTGGCCTCATCTGCCGCGTTGTTCACAAACTCGATGTTGCCCAGGTGCAGCACACAGGCCACCAGGCGCAACACCGAGTCGATGGAATGCTGGCTCAGGCCCACAATGCGCATGGCGTCAAGGGTGTGCCTGCAGCGTGGAACGAGATACACCTACAAAATTAATTGTATCTCTCAAGAAGCTTTGGTACTGGCAGGCACAGGGATAGGTGGGAACACTGTATGGCTGTGACCGGCTTTGTTGGTGGGGCGGAGTGAGGTCAACCCGCGCCTCGCCCGGCCTTCATAAGGACGTCGTAGCCCTACCCCTGGAACAAGCTTGCTTGCGAAGCATGGCCGCACCCGCAACGGCAACAGGGCGCAGCTTCCCACCTGAACTGCTCCGCGTCGTCCACATCATAGAGCTCAAACACGTCCGACTGGGACAAGTAGCGAAAGGAGTCCACACCATGCTCCAGCCTGCACAAGCGGCACGAGATGTGGTCCACATCCAGCACAGCCCCGTTCTGCAGCTTGCCTTACCAAGACTTGCCTTACCTGGCATGCTCAACTGCAGCTGCCTGTTCCCCCTCACCGGTACTGCAGGCGACTGTCGAGCCACAACACAAGCGCAATTCCCGTGTGCACGCCTACCGGGTCTCCTAGTGGCAGACCTGGTACCAACACCTGCAGCTGATATGAACAGCTCCCGACATCACATCTAGGACCCTGTCAGGACACCGGCACTCACAATCCGGCCCGAGCCCTCTGCCCAAAATCCAGACCTGAGCGCCAGTCGCTGCTCCTCGTCAGCCCCAGCACAGAGCTGGTAGAAGATGTGGTAGCTCCGCTCCGGCGACTTGATGCTCACAACACGCGACCTACAGTTTCCAGCAAGGCACGCTGTGTTCTTTCTCTCAACTTGGCAGTACACTCATATAAGTGCAACCATGAGCCTGCCACCTCTTGGCAATGTATACGAAACCCTAGGCAACCTGCACACAATTTCCCTGGCAGTGCAACACAGGGGCACTGCCACAGTGTCCCCAACCGTGCAGGCTCGTCCAGCGAATTGTCCCCATGAGGGCTTGGCCCCTCACCTCTCCAGGAGGTAGGTGGAGATGGACGCCCCCGCCACGCGCCCGGTGGCGTCAAAATCAATCTCCACAAACTTGCCAAAGCGGGAGGAGTTGTCGTTGCGGCTGGTCTTGGCATTGCCAAATGCCTCCAGCAGCGGGTTAGACTCCAGCACCTGCCGGGGCGGCAGGGTGGGGACACCGGATCGAAGAAATTGGGGCCGCCGGTGCTGGGAATCTGCCTTCTTACGTTGCTGCTGTAGCCAGGTGACCTCCAAGCAAAGCACGGGAGCCCCTCCGCTACACTTCATCCAAGCACGTGTCGATTGCAGTGCTTCCAGCAGCACACTTCAGACAGACGGCCCCCTCCCGTCCTCAAGTGGTCCCCGCCCACCTGCTCTTCTATGGGCGCCTCATGGCCGTTGCTCAGCGTGCGCTGCACCGCCGCGGCGGCGCTCGCATGTGCTGAGAAGGAGGGCATAGCGCGGTGAGCCAGGTACTGCATGACCATCTTGGCGCTCTCTGTCTTGCCCGCCCCCGACTCGCCGCTGATCAGGATGGCCTGCCGCTGCTCGTCCATCATCATGGCGCTGTAGGCCTGGCGGGGGGCCAAACAAAAACACACTTGAGCAGCAGCACGTGGAAGCCATTAGTCATAAGCCACTTGCATGGGGCCTTGCAACGCTGCCGCTCGAGGTTAGGTACCCTGGAGATTAGCTCACAGGTCTGAAACTGAAACTGCACCTCCATTTCAATAAATGCCTGCATGAAGGACCCCTGCCCCAGAAAACACCAGAGCACAGCCAGCCTGCAAACCTCTCCTAAATGCAAGACAGTGATGTCGCCCACCTGCTCTGCAATGGCATATACATGGGGCGACAACTCCCCCAGCGGGACGCCCTTGTACTGAGCCATCATCCGGTTGCCATACAGAAGCCGCAGCCGCTTATGGGGGTTAGCCTGCAGGGGTGATCACCGCCTCTGCAACTTCCTATTCATGAGGTATTATAATGTGCAGCTGGACTGTATGACAACAAAACTTCACAATGAATTTTGTAATTGCCAACCTCAGAAAGTGTTCCGTGGTCCGTGCTGGGAAGTCACCATGCCACATTTTGCACTCAGTTGCCATCGCACGTCGTGAAGTGCCCACCGCAATGAGGATGTTGCCACTGTAGGTATAGATCGCATCCAGGCTGTAACGGACTCTCAATGTGTGCAGAATCCTGCAGGCACACAGGTGGTTGCCACATCAGCAGGTGCACTACTGCGGCAGTTAGCAGTCAGGCTGCTGCCCTTGATCACAAAAAGAGCCTCACGGATACGCTAAGAAACACTCACCATATCCTGTTGCTGACCTGCCCCGTGCCCACAGCCATCCTACTTTGCTCCCCGCCACCTTCTGGTGCCTGTCCAGGCTGCTTAACGTCTCCCCAGGACCGTCCTGCAAAACGTTTTCCTTCATACGCCCCTGCTTCTGCGTACTCACCCCGGTTCATGCAGGAAGTCACTCTTGACTAGGTCATCCACAGTGTCATCCCGCTCATTTTGCAGGCAGCACTCTGTGGCTGGCAATTGCAGCACAGCCCCATCCTGGGTGCGCGCTTCCAGCAGCGGGTCACCTGTTGCCTGCTTCACGATTGACTGGATGAAGCGGACAATGTGGGAGGGTCCACTAGTAAGTACTAGTAATTGTTGGGGTGGGAGGGGTGATACTAAACCACTCTGGGGAATGTCAGACGCGGCACAGAACCATCAAAACACAGTGTGGGCTTCCAGTCCATCACCATAGCCACTTTTCATGGAGCCTTTCCAAAGCCGCGGAGAATTGAAGGGGCAGAGGTTGCACGGCACGCCCAACCCGAGACGCGCATTTGGTGTTGCACTCCCTCTTCAAGCCCGCCGAGGTAGAGGGGCAGCAAGTAATGCACAGAAGCGCTGTTAAGGCTGTTCCACAAATGCTGCAAGGTCTCCTTCCTTACCTGCACCACCGCCTGCTTCCAGTGAGTCACCCTCTTCCTGCTGCCATCTGCAGTTGTCGAGTTCACAACCTCCACAATGGGCACCCAAACCTGCAGGGGAACGTAGAACAAGAGACAGTCAGTGCCCACAAGAACCGACAGTGCACTATATAGCAACTAGTGCTGCAAACATTGTACGTGACAGCTTGCCGTCTTTCCAGCAGCATGCACCTGGGAGCCCTCATGGAAGGCTTGTGACAGGCCACGTTTGAGTTGAGGGACTGTCATTCTGTAATAGAGGAGGGGTTCAACGCCTCGATCCAGTGGCAAGTGTTCCCATGTCGCAATGCAACGCGGCACAGTGCGCTCTATAGGCAACTCGAGGCTTGGGAAAACACTATGGATGGAGCAATGGTTTACCTTCAGGTACCCTCTGTTCCGTTCAGACGTCGATCACAAGGTTCCCGCTCCAAGACAAACTTCAAGCCCCAAGCAAGCGAACGCTGATATATCTTGCACTAGGTTGCACCTTGTATCTCTACTGGGAACAAACTTAGAAAGCCAGGTCGCTACCATCCCACCTGCACATGCTGCTGCATGTCAGTTGACCTGGCTGCCATCAACTTCGCCAGTTGCTGCGTGCAGCGGTACTCCGGCAGCTTGTTAAGTGATGCAGCAAGCTAAAATACTCCTGCTGGCTTTCTCGGTTTGGAGTTGCTGGGTTACCGCTGCCCTAGCCGAGGGTGATGGGCCGTGCCCCGAGCTTCCCAAGACCCTATTACGAAAGCTACTCTATGACGAGCCATACTACCTTCTGGAGGAGCTTGGCAAGGTAAGGGCACACCTGAGTGGAAGTGGCCTGCGCCCCTGCTGCCTTCACATAGCTTTGTCTGGTTTGGTGAGGGGTTGAGAGCGCACTAACAAGTCGTCCACCGCAACTGGACTGCAGGCTTCAGACGATGACACTGCTTTGACCAGAACCTTCCTTAGCCCAGCACATATCCAGGCAGCCACCCTGGTAAGGTGTTAGTTGCAGGCAGGAGCAGCTCAGCTGCTATAGGCAGCAGGCAATATATGGGCCGGATGTTGGTGGATTACCCAGGCTGCTTGATGCTGAGTTTAGTGTTCTGGGTGTTCAGGGCTGCCTGTAAGAATGGCAACCAGCTGTGAGCTCCTTGTTACATGCCCTGGCCTCAAGTGAGCGTGTTTCGATGAAGCACTCTGAACAAACCAAGTCTCGAGTAAAATAGAAAGATGGCACTAGTCCTCAATGCACTGTGATAGCTAGCCGAAGGGCAGTGCCCTGGGAGGACCTCTGGGCACCACCCACGAAGATGCCCTTGGTTGCGTGGACAAAGCTGAGATGAAATTGTTGCCTGCAGTTGGAGACCTGGATGTCCCAGGCGGGAATGCGGACGTGGCGGGACAACGTGGCCAATGTTCATGGCAGGGCGGACGGCTCCATTGATAACGCAACCGAGATAATCATTGGTTCCCACTACGACACCGTCATTGATGGTGGCAAATATGATGGAGCACTTGGCATCATTGTAGGCATCGCTGCAGTGAAGGCACGCATGGTCCAGGTACGCTTCAGCCCAGGTGGAGGCTTGTGGATGCATTGCGTGTAGTCCCTGGTGTGTATGAAACTAAAAAGCATGGGGCAGGCGTGTTCTTGATTCTTATGGCTCAGAGATGGAAGGAGAGGCGTGTTTGCGTAGGGTCGTATTGATTTTTTTTAACTCTGCACCCATAGTGTTGCTTGTCATGCAGATGGCCGCCTGTAAGGGGTATGCCACTTGGCAGCAACTAGAAGCCCTCACTGTAGAGCCCATTCTTGACCTGAGGCAATTGTTGGGACATAAGGTGCTGGCCCTGCTTCCTCAGCCTTTGCATATCATTGGCTTTTCAGATGAGGAGGGGGTGAGGTGAGTTGGCGAGAACTTGGGAACTCCCAGCCTTCCTAATGTGCTTTGCATCTCTCTACCAGACACTTTTGAAAATGCTGCCGGTGGTGCTCCCTGCGGGCAAGTGTCCGACAACGTAGACTGTGTGTGCAGGTTCCAATCTACATTTCTTGGTAGCAAAGCTGTTGCGGGGCAGCTTGGTGGCATCTTGGAAATGGAGGATGCAAGTGGGATTACGATTCGCGAGGCACTTGAGCTGCACGGTTACTCCCTCTTGGAAGACAGCTTGCAGGCAATGAAGCTACCAGTTGACAAGGTAGGCCGGCTGGGTAACAGGAGACCTGCACTTGGGCACATGCTGGCTTTGTAAGCCTGTCTACTTTGCATGGCAGCCTAGCACCTCTGGATAAGGAAGAGATTACTCTGTGGCTACTTAAAGGCCTAGCCCCGTTGGGCTTCCCCAAGGAGGACAACCACTGGTTGACGTGCCGGCGGCGTGGGTTAATAACACCACGGCTGTGTGCCCCTGCTTGAGGGCACCTCTGTAGAGAGCAATGCATATCCTGCCAATGACCTCATGACTCCTGAGACCCGGGACAGCATCAAGTCGCCTAGCTCAACTTTGACAGCCATCATGCTTGGGTAAGGGAGCATATGTGTTCTGTCTGTGCAGGTGAAGGCGTACTTCGAGGTTCACATTGAGCAGGGCCCCATTCTAGAAAGCCTCAACGAACCAGTCGGCGTTGTAGCTGGGATTGCAGGGCAGACACGGCTTTATGCCGTCGTCAAGGGTGAACAGGTGGGTAAACAAGGTCATTAATTGTTATGTGTGTGTACATCATATGTGTATTGCAGCCCTACACTTGATGAGCTGGGGGGTGTGGGGCTTGTTAAAATGTTAAGACTATGATATTGCTTAGTGGATTGGCTTCCACTTCACTACTTCACTACAATAACAGCCCATCTGCAGGGGCATGCTGGAACAGTACCGATGACCTTGCGGAAGGATCCCATGGTTGTTGCAGCCCGGGTCATTGCCAAGCTTGAAGACATATGTCATGAAATTCTCGCAAATGATACGAGCAGGTAAGCATATGCGACGGTAGCCACTACTAGGGTATTCAATATTTCCACCGGGTGAGGCGCAGTACAACATGAAACGGAGAGGTTGCTAACTTGGGCAAACACCATTGTTTGAAGTACAATGGCTTCAAGCATATCCAACCTCACGGTTGTGGGTGGTGTGAACACATGGCATTTTGTAAGCTTCTCTCTGGGGGTGTGGCTGGATTCCTGGGGCCATAGCCTCACACTCATCGAGCTGATGTTGTGCAATGCAGCAACCTGGTGTGTACCGCTGGGGCCATCTACGTGTATCCCAATGCCGGAAATGTGATTCCAAGGTAGGTAATATAGACAAAGGACCCAAGTAAACCTTTGCAATTCCCGTTGGAAGTCCCTCTTTTGAAGCGCTGTATCAGAAGTGCCACACGACGTTTCAGCAAAAGGTATCGGTCATAATTTGAGTTTAATAGGTGGATATGTGGGCCTGTCTAGCAGGTATGCCAATTTTACCCTTGACATCAGGGGTCGCTATGATGAAAGCCGAAAGCAAGGTGCGCTTTTGTTTTGCTTGTTTAGCATTGTTTGCCCTTGCTTCTTATAGTTGAACTTTGTTGCAAGCTTGCGCTGTTTAGTGGGAGCTGCAACGACATGAGCTACTCTGCAACGTCATGGGCTAAGCTTAGGTGGGCAAGGGTTGTGGATTCCACTGGCGCTGACTCGAGCTTGATGCCCTTGTTCAAGATATTTCGCCCCCATCTCACATTTCGCTGTGCAGTTGTACGTGACATAACCACCTTTATGAAACAACTTTGTGACGCTCGTGGACTTACGTGTGTTATGGATCTAAAGCATCAGGCTGATGCTATCCATAGCGAGGCCTCCCTTACTAAGGTATGCTCATTTGCTAGGAAATGCTTCAGGCTTTCAGAAGAGGCTGTTAACGAGGTGTGTAGAGTGCTCCATTCAAGTGTACTCCTGCTTGCACACGCCAGATCGCTTGATGGCTTCTTTGTTGCAGGATTTGTTGGTGGCGACAACGAATGCCAAGGTTCTCGCGGAGCTGATCAATAGCTCCGTGGATAATTTGACAATGCATGCTTCCACACAAGTGTACCCGACGATAAATGAGCATGGTTATTGCTCTGCTGCTAATTTGCAAGCTTGTCATGACAAGGCAACGGTTTCACCACCCGTCTTGGTTAGCGGAGCTGGTCACGATGCTATGGTGCTAGCCAACATTACCAAGATGGCCATGTTGTTCGTACGTTGTAGGTAAGTTGGTCCCTCCTAGTGGTATATGGCTATAAGGTCTAAATCCTGTTATAGTGTGTGGTGGAGCTCGCTCAGGATGCCACTTCTACGATGCAGCTGCTGGATAAGTTTAGCACTAAAATAACTTCCGGGGCCGCCTCAGTAATGCACAATGTTTGCTTTTGTATGCAGGGAGGGCCTAAGCCACTCATCCAAAGAGTTCGCAAGCAAAGCGGATGTGGGAATGGGTACATTATCATTGTACTTATGCTTACGGGGCAACCCTTAATTGGTCTTAGACTGGCAGCCCTTGCTGTCATAGCTTCTTGGTCTTAAGCGTGCGGGGCTCATCACGGGTTACAGTCCAATGACTCTGTGCCTAGCATGGGTTAGTATCATCTAACTGTATTCCCTTGCCAAGCGACGGGGGCCAAAGTGGATTGTGGTGGATGACGGACACGTACAACCCTTTTGTAACAATGAATGTAAATATCTTTGCAAGGAAGCTATCCAAAAGGCCAATGATCGACAGCCTTTCGTATAATTCGTGTGCTATGTGACGACAATGGGTTTTCCACAGCGCCAAGGAGCCCCAGGGGTCCCCAAGGCGGGGTAAACATCTAAAGTTGTCCACCATCATTGAGGCCTGGGCGTATTTATTTATTTATCTAAAGCTGCCTCTATTCTTCCAGTGGCCTTAGCTTATCTTGGGGAGAGAACTACTGGGTCGGAACTGATGCAAGACTCAGGCATATTCTACACCTAGGCCTGCTCGTACAACCCAGCTTACTCCTTGTTCGCCTTCCCTGCCACCCATGCTAATAAACATCTAAATAACCCGTTCACCTGCCGGCTCGGCATTCTTGGCCACCGCTGCCTAATTTCCATGCGCCCTACAACACTATTTTGAAGCCACCCCCACAACGGCAATTCCATGCTGGTTGCTAAAAGTATTGCCACAGTCCTTATAGTACTTTTACTTTTACAACCACGCCTGCCGCAGGAGCTGAACATTATAAAGGGCACAACACGTTTCTAACTAGCGGTGCTTGCGGTTGAACCTCTGCCCACCCACTAGCACCACCTAACAATTGTAACATCTAGGCAACGGACGGCAATCACACGCTTACATTGGAGGCTCGCCTCCAGCCTCCACCTTCAATTGCACTACCGTCCTTCATGCATGAGGGGAGGCGAAGCTAATCTCCACAATCTAATAATAATTATAACTTTAATGCATGCCTCCGAACAAATCTGGAGTGAATAAAGGTCTCACGCATTAATGACCGTGCCTAAGGGGCGCACGTCGTGGCATGGAATCACATAGCTCATAGCAAGCCATGGTACCAAACTAAACATGCCAAATCACATGAAATACACAAAATAAGCAAAAAATGGCTATTTAGGTTTTCGGTTGGACCTCAAGGCACGAGCGGGAGCAACCATGCCAACGGGGGCACGCTCACCACGTGTTGTCCCGCAGTCAGCGGGGTAGGTCGCCAAAGAAGCCACAAGTTGCGGCTGCGATGAGTCCACGGAGCCTCGCAGTGTCATGGTGCAGCCAGGTGTGAACGTTGGCTTGCAGCCTGTCAGCAGGATAGCTCAACAGCCCTCAAGGCAAGGAAAGAGCACAGGTAAACACAGGAGAGAGGTGGGATATACGATCAAGTAACACTATACGAAATGACAG
>BBXU01003026.1:0-29201 GCA_001598975.1 Parachlorella kessleri
CCCTCCTCCCTGCAGGCCCCTCCTTTTTTGACATGGACCTGGACGAGCTGCACCAAAAATACACGCCCTGCTCGCCGGAGGACGCCCGCGAGGGCTGGGAGGAGCTCTTCACCTCCTCCCTGGCCCACTGCATGCACGGCCCACACTGCAGCGTGGGCGCTGGCTGCCAGGTACGCTGCCTGTGCATGCGTTGTGCAAGCCTGTCCGGTCACATGGTTGCAAGGGCGCGCATGGGCGGGCGGGCGGGTGCCTGTAGGTGCTTCCTGGTGCCAGGGCCCTGCCAGGGTGGCTCCTCCTGGCTGCCAATAGCGATGGGGCCAGGTCCCGGCAATCGCTGAGCACAGATGTGGTCAGCCACCACGCTCCTGCTTCACACACCGGCCGGACATCAAGTAGCTATCCTGTACCAGACCTCCTGTCCGTGCTACATTCCTACCTGTGCCCCTGCCCTGCCCTGCCGACCTGCCCTGCCGACCTGCCATGCATTCTGACCTGCCTGTCTGACCGCTGCGCATGCTCCCACCGCCCACCCGCCCGCAGGTGGGGCGCCGGCTGACGGAGGTGGTCATCCTGTCGGGGTCGGTGGTGCGCATCTGGGACGTGCTGGAGCGGGTGCTGGCCAAGCATGAGATGGAGCTGAGCAAGCCGGACAGGACCATGCGCATCGTGAGGGTGGAGCCGGGGGACGGAGGCAGGCCCATCATAGGTGGGGAGAGATACTGGGTGCCGGGTTCCCCCGTGCCAGGGAGTGTTGGAGGGACGTTTGAGCCACCCATGGGGGCACAGCCCCAGAGGGTGAACCTTCATTGTTCCCGAGGTGGTCTGACAGGAAGTGAGCCACAAGGGAAATCTAGGCAAGCAGCTTGTAGGCTGGGATGGCACCCTGGCGCACACCTAGGGCAGCCACTGGCCCCCCCCCTTTCCTACAGGCGTGCGCTACCCGGCCCAGCTTCTGGACGAGGTCCAGGCAATGCTGCTCTCACAGCAGGAGCAGCAGCGGCTGCAGCTGGCAGCCAGCGGCAGCCTGCTGCTGACGACCGCGGCAGCACCGGCGGCGGCGGCGGGAGGGGCGGGTGTGGTGGTTGTGAAGGAGGAGCCGCCCACCCCCGTGGTCCCATCCCTGCTGAAGAAGGCTTACAGGTGGGCAGGGAGCTGCAGGGATTGGCAAGGGGCTGCACAACTGATGCTGCTGCGTAGACTTGCAAAGCCTTGCTGTGTCCTGGCGCTGCAGGTATCTCATGATGTCTGGCCGGTTGTTGAGGCTGTCTCCCTGAAGCTCAAGCGTGAAGGCTCCTTCCACTAACCTCGATTCTACTTCTCCCGTGTTCCCAGTGCCCCCAAGACGGTGCTGGACTTCTTCAAAAAGATGCCCCCGGCCGCTCCAGCTCTTGGCGCTCAAACCAGTGCTGTAGCCACAAACGCCGCAGCTACCAATGGCACCAAGGCCGCTGCGGCTACCGTCGGCAGCAAGCGCCCAGCAGTACCAGCACCAGCAGCAGCTTTAGCCTCCCAGCCCACCAAGAGGCAAGCAGCAGCCCAGCGGCTCTCAGCCAACCAGGTTGCTGCTTGCAAGGCCTCTGGCAGCAGTGTAATTGCCAGTGTAGGCAAGGCGGCGGCAACACCGCTAGCGCGCAATGGGTCCCTGGGTGCCGGGGCGGAGGTGGTAGATTTGGCGGACATGGACATGATTGAGGATGGCACAGCAGTACCGGCACCACCAGCAGCAGCAGCAGCAGCAGCCTCACTGACAGCAGGAGCCATGTTAGCAGCAGCTGTGGCAGCAGAGGCCGGCGCGCGGGAGAGGGGCGGGGTTCTCCAAGAGGCGTCACAAAACCTTAGCGGCGGCGGTGGGCCGCTGAGCGGCCGTTCCTGTGCCAAAGGTGGCAGGTTGGGGAGCGGTGGCAGCTCAGGCAGCGGCGGCAGGGAAAAGGACTCTGCAGCATCTTCTTTGGCGGCATTGACAGGGATGGGCTTCTCGGCTGCCCAGGCAGAGAGTGCGCTGAAAGCGAACCAGGGCAACCTTGAGCGGGCAGCTAATTGGCTGCTCAGCAGGCCATGAGTGTGCCAGGCATATGCATGAAAGTTTGCAGGTAGGGCAGCGGTGAGTCATAGGTAGTGTGCTGGAGAGCTTGATGGATTGCAGTTCCGGTAGGACAGCAGCTATGCAGGCAGGTTTGACAGGTATCGATGTATGTTCAGCATACTGCCCAATCGCCTTGCTGCAATCAGTCATTGTTTCTTGTATCGATGCTTGCTTGGTTGGCAGAGCAGTACACAGTTAGTGGCAAAAAAACTTAGGGCTCCCTGTCCGTGCACCAGCTGCCCTTCAGGCAGCCTATAGGGAGGCACTTGACATGACATCCTACAACATTGCAGTTGCCGTACCTTGCATGACAAGCCTGGCTAGGTTCAGTTTAATAGGTAACCTGCCTGTGCAGCTTACCACCTGGCCAAGCCATGAAATTCTACTCAATTGATTAGGAGGACACGACTGAAAAGTAGCTAAGTTCCCTGGCTTAACATAGACTCGACACACATAACCTATGATGATGTACACCACGTTAGGTGAACCAGGAACCTGCCCCAGTCCAAGGGGGTCAAGCAGGGCTGCTAGAAGTTGGAAGGGTTATATCTGGGGGGTTCCCTGCCAAAGAACTGCCGCTTCAGAAGCTGCTGATGCCGGTCTCGTGCCTCTGACATGCTCAGCTTGCCGTCGGCCACCCTGCGTCCATGAGCAGGGTTGCTGCTGAAGGTTGTCCAAGGCTCCCCACTTGGAGCACTCCTTTAGTCCAAATCAGCTCTGGCCGTGCCTGGCTATTAGCGTAATGGAAGTGAGTGAGAGGTGCTTGCCACCTGGGAGCCTACCTGGTTGACAGCTGCCAGGCTTTCCACATGCAGCATGTCAGAGGACTCACCTTTCACCAGCCACCAAGCCCTCCCCCTCCACCAGCTCCCCGTTGCGCATAACCCAGTGCCCAGACCCCGTGGCCGACTTCTCTCCAGGCACTCGAGGCGTTACGACCCGCAGGTAACTGATCTTGGCAACCATCTCCTTTAGCATGTCCGACTGCTTGACCGGGTCTGGCTCCCTGGCGTGCTGTCGCACCAAGCTTCGTGCCTCCTGCCACGACTTTTGTTTCTGGTCACTGGGGAGCCGCTTTATGAGCGTGAGCAGCTCTCTATAGGCCCGCAGCACGTTTTGCTTCTGCGTCATGACTGGACAACTGCAACAGCGCAGCCCACCAAGCAGCAAAGATTAAGAGTTAGAATTGGAAGGTCTCGGTACTCGCGTAGAGTCCCTTCGCAAGCACACACAGCAGTCTGAGCGCAGGCGCTGGCCACAGCCTCTGGAATTCAAGTCTGATCTCGACGATCGACCACTCCCAGAGAACCCTGTCCGTAGTGGCCAGAATTGCTAACCGTTAGCAAAAGACTGCACCAGTGCTTGGTTCAGTTGTATATTTAATCTCACTAAGCGATGAGGTCCATAAAAGGGTCACTTCTGGGGGAGCAAGCAAGGATAAACTCAGTCAGCCGCCCTCAGTGCTTAAGGGGATCCTCGACGATACTTTGACGGCACTAGAAGCTTGCCTGACTTGTGAATTCTTGATATGGTTTCAAATAATGAGGGCCTGACATGCCTGAATGCACAAGCCTCCTCAGGGCACCGGTGCCTGCCAAGCCTCAGTCATACAGAAGTGCAGTGAATGTCAACAATGCAACATCACAGTTCAGGCAAAAACAGCCGGAGAGTAAGTGCTTACTTGAATCACCGCATTGTCATCAGTGCTGCATTGCTCGGAAAATGCCGGCCAAAAACTTTGAGGCAAGACGTGGATTCCCGACACCCCGGCTGAAGCTGAAGGTAACGGCCTAACATGCCAAAAGCGAACCCGCCAAGACACACCCTCCCCTCTAAGGACCTCACCCCTCTCACAACTTCTCTCCCCACGAAACAACCACCTCAGTAGACCAGGAAGGGGTCCAACGGCTCGACCTTGCCGTCGCCCTCAGCGCCCGCGCCATCCCCAGCAGCCCCAGCGCCAGGAGACTGAGTTGCAGAGCCCGAGCCTGAAGGCGCCCCCTGGTCTGGCTGCTGCCTGACCTTGGGAGGTGCCTCGCTGCTGCGGGGCTCAGCAGGCGGATCCGGCTGGCTGAAGAGCTCCCGCAGCCACGACTCATTCAGTTCCGGGAGGGGCTCGATAGGAGCTGGCCCACCTGCTGGGGGTGGCTGCGAAGCCTGAGGCGCTCCTGAAGGCGCCTGGGAGCTGGGCTCTGGCCTGGGTGTGGGCGGGCCGCGCTTGGGCGCTGTCTCCAGCACCCGCGACACAGGGTCACTGTCAGCTTCAACCGCTGGCTTGCGGATGACGGGCACGAAAGACAGGGCTGCTGCAGTCACCACCGTGGCCCCAGCCAGGAGGATGAGGTAGGTGTTGGAGCGGTCCTTGCGGGGTGGCGGCGGGGGCGGTGCGGCCTGCATAGGGGGCAAGAGCTGAGGGCGGGCTGGTTCCTAAAAAAACCAAGCAGCGGCGTGCAGCCTTCCTGGCCAGGTTTTGTAAGCTTAGCAAAAGCTAGGGCAATGCAAAAGGCAGGTTGCCAGCTGAGTGCATGCGATGGCTTGGACCGCAAGTGCAGCTCAGGGATTTTAGTCCAGGCCGTTTGGCTACTCTGGTCTCCTCCAAACGCACCTTCTTTGCTCGGATGTCCTGAACCCTGCGGGCAAGCCATGCCAGTGCCAAGGCGGACAGTCCAGCCAGGCCAGCGCCCTGGGCGGCCGGGTTGTCTGCAATAAGAACACAGCATTCATTTAGAGACTCTTTCTTGCCGGGACACATGTCCGCCATCTCCACAGGTAAGTCAGCCAGGTACATGCGGGTATGTATCCTGACTGGTTCACGGTTGCACTTGGTCAGCGAGAGTAGTTGCCACAATCTAATGACACAGGAGCGCCTGCAAGCCTCACCCGCAGCGGACTTGAGGCCAGATACCAGAGAGTCTACATCGAGACCGCCCCCAGGCGATGCTGCAGCCCTGGAAGCTGCTGCTTGCTGCTGTTGCTTCTTCTTTGCTGCTGCTGCAGCCTGCTGCGCCTCACGCTGCTTGGCAGCCTCTGCCCCGGCGGCTGCCTTCCGTGCCGACTCCTCTTCTGCCGCCTTGCGGCGTGCTGCCTCTTCCGCCGCTGCTTTCTGCCTTGCTGCCTCCTCCGCCGCTGCTTTCTGCCTTGCAGCTTCCTCCGCCGCTGCTTTCTGCCTTGCGCCTTCCTCCTCTGCAGCCTTCCTGCGAGCATCCTCCTCAGCTTTGCGTTTGGTTGCCTCTTCCGCCTCGCGCTGCTTACGCTCAGTCTCCTGCCGGGCGCGCTGCTCGTCCGCCTGCAACTAGGCTCGGCACCCAGAGTAAGAATGGGGCTTGTGACAATTCCTTTGCTTGGGGTCCGTGGTTGAGTGGTGTGGCCGCTTCTGCAACCTCGCTGTAGCAGGCCCCCAAGCCAGCTACCCAGGCGCTCACATACATGAGCACTATTGTGCAACCTTACTCAGTCAGGAACCTCATTCCTGCTTCCTGCAGGTGCACGGCCTCATACAAAGCTGTCATGCTCCACAACTCCACACTCAAGTGAAGGCATGACTTCATAGGTATGGATACAGTGCCCACCTTTTTCTTGGCTGTCTCCTCTGCTTCACGCTTCTTGCGCTCAGCTTCCTGCCTTGCACGCTCCTCCTCCGCCTGCATATCACAACCAGCAAGAAGATTCAGTGAGTAGGCCATCAAGCGTGGAAGGCTCCAAGGTTGCCCATAGCTCTTAGGTAGAGAAATAAATATACAAATGGAGCGACAGAAATACGCTAAAACTCTTAAGATAGGACTAAATGACACACCTGCTTTCCTAAACAACGGATATCAAGCGAAGACTGCCTGGGGCCGTGCGCCCCTCATTGTTATGGCCCACCTTCCTACGAGACTCCTCTTCTGCTTTGCGCTTGGCTGCCTCCTCAGTCTCACGCTGCTTGCGCTCTGCTTCCTGTCGGGCACGCTCCTCCTCCGCCTGCATCCACCATGCCAGCAGCGTCAGCTGCAATTATGGACGCCGGCATACGACTTGTACGATATATAAGCTAGGCTTCGAGACATGCCCACTGGCCGGTGAAAATTCTAAGACGACATGCGCTTGAGGAGCAGCTGCCGTAAGCTGGGGTTCCAACGGTATGCAGTAATAGCAATAAAGCCATTCCTGTGGATCTTAAAACCTCCGAACCACCCGCAGGAGGTGCAGTCCAACGGCCGGGCAATCTGGCTGAGCATCATCATGCTGGCATGAGGTGCAGAACTCGACCGCGACAAATGCGGCTGTAATTGTTCAAGAAATGATTGCACACCTTCCTCCGTGCCTCCTCCTCTGCCTTGCGCTTGGCAGCTTCCTCAGTCTCGCGCTTCTTCCGCTCGGCCTCCTGCCTAGCACGCTCCTCCTCTGCCTGCAAATGGACAGTTGAGGGCTATGGTCAGCATGCAGAGATGTTATGACTGCCGGAGTTAAGCCACCAAAATGCAAGGGGACCCACCACCGCCAATAACTGTATAAAGCACTTAACACAAGACCCTTCAATCACAGTCGGGGCTCCTTGGCTTAAGACATGACACAGTGATTCAGCAAACAGGTCTGTCCCATAACTGGTGCAAATTTCGGGTCGAAAATGCACTTCTCTTTGGCATGGGTCACTGACCTTCCGCTTTGCCTCCTCCTCTGCTTTCCGCTTGGCAGCCTCTTCAGCTTCGCGCTGCTTACGCGCAGCCTCCTGGCGACTGCGCTCCTCGTCGGCCTGCAAGCAAAAACAGCCCTTGTCATGCGCTTCACAGTCGAGTTAGCGTGGTCGTGACTCTGTGGCATGCTGCTGCAGCTATAACGAACATCCTCGGAGGCTTCCAAGACAGTCGTCGGGTGTGCTGACGAAGCCAGGGCTGCAGGTGCACCACCTAGCGTTGGGGAAACAGCCAAAGCGTATATGCACAGGCGGTCGCCCACCCATGAGCAGCTGGAGACTAACAGGACTGCGACACAGCTAGGCTGCATATCACCCACCTTTTTGCGAGCCTCCTCTTCCGCTCTTTTCTTGGCAGCCTCCTGATCTGCCTTCTGCTGCTGCTCTGCCTGCCCCTTCTTGGTAGACTGCGCCTCTTCTATCATCCTCCTGGCGGCAGCCTCTGCTTCCTTTCGTGTGCCTGCTCCCTCCTTGGCTGGTGCCCTGGATGGTGGCGCCGGACTAGGTGCTGGAGCTGGCCCTGGTCGTGCTTGCTGCTTGGCTGCCTCAGGCTGCTTCTGCTCAGCAGAGCCTGCTGTAGGTGCTGGGCCCTCAGTACCCTTGCCTTTGCCTGCTCCTGGTGCCGCCTCCTGTTGCCGCTGCCGCTCAGCCAGCGCCGCCGCCGCTTCCAGCTCCTCTGCGGCCTTCTTGGCAGCAGCGGCAGCCTCCTCCTCTGCTTTCTTGACTGCTGCGGCGGCAGTTTTGAGGCGCTGGTCATTGGCACGCAGCCTCTCCTGGTTGGCTGCTATGCGCTCGCTGTTGGCTGCCAGGCGGTCAAGCAGCTCAGCTGTACTGGCTGGCGGCTTGGGGTAGCGATAGGGTGGTTCCAGATCATCCAGCTGGGAAACAGCGACAGGTTGTGGCGCCACAGTAGTGGGCTGGACCGCCACGGCAGCATTGCTGGCTAGCGGTGTTAGGGCCAGCAGGGTAGCAGCCCCAACCTGAGGAGGGAGAGGGCACAGTCAGTTACAAACAATTTCATGCACTCCTAGGGAAAAGTGAGCAATAACAGCTCAAGGAGTTGCGAATATCCAATTAGGCAGTTGACAAAGTTCGTTGTTCTCTCTTGCATGGCCCCACAATGCAGATCTGTCTGTCTTAGCGTTCAAAGTGTAGCAAACCGTACCGCTGCTGCTCTAGTCGCCAGGTTTTGCTCAAACTCCCCAGAAGTCTTGTCATCGCGAGAGCTTCCACTGCATGCAACTCCATGGGAGGTTGCACGTTTGGCCACTGGCAAGCCTGGGCGTTTGATCAACAACTGCGTTTGGGGTGCCACCGCTTGGTGCATTGTGCTCCCTATGTGCCCAATTGTGCTCAATAGAAAGCAGGCGGAGCCGATGGCAGTTTGGCAGCCTCTCAGCCTAGGCCGATGTGTCGTAGTTTTGTCCGGTACAGTTCATATCTGCAGGACAAGAGTTGTTTACTTGTCCCGCATGAAACCCAACTGAGCGAGCCTGTCTTGCTGCTTACACTTACAGGCTTCAAATACTTTTCTGCATTCTTGCTTTGCCAGCCCTTAAAGAACAGCGAGTCCTTGCATCATCAGACTCCTGGGAAGGGCAGCATTACAAACTGTGGTGCAGGTAGCAATCTAAGAAACCAGCAACACATGTACAGAAGGGCGCAAACCATTACCTTCTCAGTCATTGTTGGCAACGGTATTGCACAAGGACACCAGAGCCGGGATGTTAAAACATACAGGGGTCAGAATTTTCAAATATACAATATCCCGTCCGGCCGAGCATTATCAGCAACCCTCAAAAGTACAACGGAAGGGTGTCACACCATATCGCACACGAACCCTATCAGTACAAAGTTCACCTGCTTCCAACTCAGCACAAATGCCTCCCTGCTTTCAGGGCTGCAGGAACGCCTCCAAGTCACCCTTGATTCAAGGAAGAAGTGCATGCAGTTGTGAAACAAGGAGGCTAATCCTTGGACCCCAACCAACACCTGCGCGCAATCTGCACCTGTCAGACACGTATACAGATGTCGAACGCGACCCGTGCTGCAGCTTTGACGAGCTCGTCCACGTGAAAGTCATACTTCAGGAGCGCACACCAGCTGTTATAGCGCGCCCCTCACCACAGGATGATCGAGTGTTCACTCCTCCAGTCGCCTTTTGCTGGCCCCCCGGCTCGAGCCCGACACAGGCAGGAACCTGCCCTTGCGCTGCTTGGCTGTCAGGAGGCGCCAGAGGAAGCGGAATGGGGTAACATAGTTGACTTGCACACCGTTGCCATCCACACCCCTGCAGGGCCATGGCAGGTGGTAAGTGTTTTGTGTGACACAAGAGCCAAGGTGCAGGGGTACAGAATCTGCTGGTATGTTGTAACCTGTGTCTCAGGCCCTTGCGAGTACTGAGCACAATATGTCAAGGAATCCCTTTGTACAAGCTGCGGTACTCTACAGCAGACAAGGTGCAAGCTCGCATAACATGAGATGAAGGCAGCTCACCTGATGCGCGGCACCAGCCAAGCAGCCACCATTGGCGGCTCCTCCGCAAAAGTGTTGATAAACCAGGCTGCAGCAGGCAGAATGTATGAAAGCATGGTCAAATCTTTCCAATAACCAAGCCTAGACGAAACACCACAAGGGTCGGGAAGATCTACCAGCAGCCCGGCATAACCAGGCGCATTCTGCATCCCGTCCTGTCAGTACAGTTCGCCTCTCCCTCTGTTGACACTACCTGCCACCCTTACTAATAACCAGGCGCGCCCTTGCCGAGGGGACACTTGCCTGTGCGGGGGTTGGTGGCGCCTTGCAGGCCGATATCTGTGGGCATCATGCCTACAGTAAGATCACGCACGGAGCAGTGGGGAGGTTGAGTGGCATAGTTCAATCCCACCACAGCCACTCCTGGGCAGGCTGCAAGCCAGCACGAGGCCGGCGCATGGGGCATCGCTGGCGGCGCTCGCTCCCTGCCCAAGGACCCACAAGCACAGCACCAGTAGAAGAGCAGGATAGGACCGCCTTCCAAGCTATCTGAGGCCACGATAAATGTGTTGTCATAATTGGCTGCACTTCTATATGGCTGCAGATCCAGGCAAGTCGGCCCCTTGCACTCACCAGGCCCAATAATGTGAACCGCCACGTTGGTTCCCCTGACCTCCGCCGCCAGCGACCTGCGCAGCTGCTCCAGGGCAGCCTTGGTTGCGCCGTAGGCCGCGTTGCCGCTGGTGGCCTCTCCCCGGCTGCCCGCACCTCCCACCAGGAACACCTGCTGGGAATGGACCAATGGCAGGGTACCTCACTCACCATGTCCCAGAGGCAGGGTACCTCACTCACCAGGTCCCAGAGACAGCAGACGAACCCTTGACTGGCTTGCCTGACAAACGCGAAGCCTGCTGCACTGGGCGGCTGCTTGTCTCCTCCCAAAGTTCCCGTCTGGTCCTGCAGGTGCCTGTCACATGCCCCTTTGTCACCCTTTGTCAATGTCGCCAGGGCGGTCAAGGCTCTTCACACCTTGCCGCCGCCGTGCTGCGTCATCATGCGACTGATGGCGGCCTTGGCCCCCAGTAGGGCTCCCTCCAGGTTGGTCCGCACAATGTCCTGCACGGGCCAAGACATTGCCAGGACGTCAGGACCATGGCAACAAATCCATGTAAGCAGCATTGCAGCACACAGGATGCTGGCCCGACCATGAAATCTGCTCACCACAAAGGCCGCTGGACACTGTAAAAATCTGCGCCAAAGCTACAATGAATTGTATGCATGCTTGGCGCAACCTCTAGGGCAATCCTAGGAGGAGTGTGGACACCTTAGACCCATCAACACACTTACCAAATATGCACCTTTCAGCTAGCCCTCGCATTCAGTAGTAGATGCCCTCCCAGAACTCAGCTGCCTCTTCTTGTGTTCAGGTCAGATTTGCCTGCTTACCCAGTCCTTGCTGTCTCACTGATCCTGCCCGCAACTGCCTAAGTGCTGCTTGTTGAGACCCCTTCCTACCCTGACTTCCAGTATTATACGCAGTTGGCAGCCTGCCTTGCTGCTAGCAACCCCTCTTGCCACGCGCAGCTTATTTTGTTTGCAACTCCCGAACAGCGGTCTTTAGTCACCCATATCAATTACGCCACACACTACAGATGCTTACAACATCATCCCTGCCTCACCTGTAACTCGGCGGCGGCAGTGTGGGCCACCGGCGCCTTGGACTTTGCGCACTGGGCGGCGCTGCAAATCCAGATGTCTATTTGGCCCAGCTCATCCGCGGCCGTAGCGGCCAGGCGTTCAACATCAGCAGCCTTGGAGACGTCGCAGACCACGCCCACCACCTTGCAGCCTGCAGGAGGGACACCCACCTGCCTGTAAGGGGACGTGGACCTAGCAGAGTAGCTGCTAAAACAGTACGCGCTTGACCAGGTGCAGGTATATTACTCTCCCTGTGTGCATTATTCGTTGGCGACACCTGTCAGTGTTGGATACTCAAGCGGGCCCCTGCGCACCTGGGAACTCTTCCGTCAGCTTCTTAACTGCTGTGTCCACACTGGACTGTGAGCGAGAAGTGATGACCTGCAAAGGTGGGTGCAAAATGGCAGCGCCTTACAAGCAATACCTTAGTCTGGCCCACTGGGGAGGAAATTGAAACCCGGGCCTGCACCCACCACGTCGTCGCCCAGCATAAGGAACTGCCGCGCCATCTGGAAGCCGAGACCCCGTGTGCTGCCATTGATCACAACCTGCAGATTCCGGAGCCAGGTGTCAGGACAGATCAAGAGGGTCTCCAACATTGCAGCGATAGCAGACGAGCGTGCTCGCCTTCAGGCCCGAGGGATGAGGAGATGTATCAGACTTCACGCGGGGAGTCTGGAGCAGCTTGTAGGCAAGGGCTAGCAGAGGCCCGGTGCACACTCCGAGAGCAAACGACCTCGTATCGATCCCCATGTGATCCTTCTACAACCTTCACTGTCAGTGTGCATTGAAGGTGGCTAAGAAAGAGCCTTTCGTAATTGAGGGTGTGACGTCACAATTAGTCATAATGTTGCAGTTGTCTACCCCATCGGTAGACAAATTTGGCCGTACTGTACTGGACTGCATGCTGCAGCCTGCCATTGCACCTGTGATTCTCACGCTGAAGCCAGTGATGGCAACAGCCCCTCACTTGTACTTACAACGGCCTCAGGGACACATGAGGCTTCCAACCCCGACGCCCTGGGTGACGGGCATAGCACAAGGTGTCCCTGGTGCAAGCAGAACAACACCGACAATCCGTTGTGGCCTAGCACACAGCTAGCAGGTTGCTCGCAAACTAGTAGCTTGGGTAGTAGCCGCTCTGTTGCGCTGGCGCCTGCTGCACTGCTGCTTCCCTGCTTGAGGCCTCCTCTGCCTCCCTCTCTGCCTCGTTCTCGATTTCCAAGCTCACCTGCACAGGAGTGAGTGTTGGCCTTTAGCATCATCAGGATGCCCCAAAATGCAAGACTAACATGAACAGCAGATGGGGCCTCAAGCACACACCCCCAAGCGAGACCCTGACTGTGTCCCTGTTCTACCACTGAGCCTGGAAACAGCAGCAACAATTCCAACATTCGATCATGCCTGAGCTCGGGCTTGCGGTATATTCACATGAGCCCGACTTCCAAGCTCCGCCATTCAGGCTCGCCTACCGCCCCTCTGTGGATGAGTGGCGCCTCACCTCCAGGAACGCGGCTCTCTCTGTGAAGGGATACTCGCTCAGCCAGAGGCAGGGCCCGGGTAGGTACACATCCTTCACGGCCTGCGGCGCCCAGGGCAGTCAGTGTTGTAAGGAAGCTGCGGAGCACATGCTGCCCATGAAACCTCTGGGCAGCACTGTGAGATGGCTGTCATGCACTTCAGGCATACGCCATATGTGCACTCTGCCCTGACCTGCTTCAAGCTCGATGCCACGTAGCAGCTGGCAAGGACTGAGCCCCTACCTCGAGGTACTGCGGTCAATCAACCTCAAGCCTGCCAATCCCAACCGGTCTGCGCAGGGCGTGTGCTCCATGCCACCACAGCCAGCAACTCCCCTTGCTTCCCACCTTGAACTTCTCAAAGCCGGGAGAGTTGGACAGCACGATAAGCTCAGCAGCATCCCCCTCTCTCAAACCCTCAAACCTGCAGGGCCACAAGCACCCAGCTTCGACACACCAATTCAAATGCAAAACCACATCCTCCTCTTACGCGTTCCTGTTTCCCGAGGGGGTAATGACTGTCTGACTGTGTCACAGCATACTCACAAGTGCGTCCACGCCGCTTCAGTCACTGCCACAGCCAAGGTTCTCCCTACGCTGGCCCCTCTGCTACCGCAGTGTCAGAAGCCGTGCCGCGCAGCCCACCTGCTGTCATATGGCAGGAGCATCTCTGTACGAGCGCCGCCTGGGTCGCCAACCAGAAACCTCGCCATGCGCATGTTGGTGAACAGCTGCCCCCGCTCCACCTGCTCGCCAAAGGCGGGCCTGGGGCGCCCGGTGATCTCCATTTCCAAGATCTGCGTGCGCCACAGCCCTGCAAACCTGCAGAGCAGAGCAGGGGTTCAGTCCCCCTCCCAGCTATGCAAGCTGCCCTCCAACGCAAGTATCTATGTACGACATCAGACCCCTGTCGGCACCTGCTCCCATAGCCTTCATTAGCAGCCTTTCAGCCAGCAGCTGGCTGATCGATATGTGAGGCAAGGAGGCTGTGCCCTGCCACATGCTCAGCTAGCAACCAGCGGCCTGCACACGCCAGCATCACAGGCCAACAGCAGGCGTCCTCCCTGCTGCGGACCTGACACTTTGGCAGGGAGACGAGCTGCAACAACACTGCTGCACGCAAGCGCTGATCACAGCTAACTCCTACCTAAACAACTCACTTGTACTGTTTTCGCAGGGAGAAATTCTTGTTATAGGCCAGAGCCCAAGGGTACCACAAGGGGAAGGTTAGGGACGTGGCCGCCAGCAAGGCTACCTGCGGTGCCATACATACTTCACTGGGTGTCGCAATGGTCGAGCAGGGTGTCAAGGCGGGGAAGCGACCAGCATGCCCGACTGTTTCATGGTGTCCCTATGTCAATGACCACATAGCTCTCATTCAGCAAGTGTGCACGGTCTGCTGGGTGAAGATCACTTGTGGGCTGGACCCCTGTTCCTGCCAAAGAAGCGCCCCGTTGCCAGGTTTCTAAAATTTCCTGCAAGCCCACTCCGACCCTTCAGAGCACAGGGCGGCAGCTAGCCTGCAACCCACCAGGCTGGCTGCTGGCTGCTGCCTGCATGCCAGCAGCAGCGTAGCCACCCACCTTGGACAGCAACACTGTCACCGCCAGGCTGGCCCCCCAGCGCTGCACCGAGGACACCGCGCCGCGCGAGAAGTAGGCGGCCTGGTTGGAGAAAGGCACCACCGGCAGCACGCGGTCCATCTCCGTGGGGCTGAGCATTGCAATGTCTGGCGGCAGGTCGCCCGGCTCAAACTGCGAGGCATACTGCTGCGGCTCCTCCTGCCACTGCCCCGGCCGGCCGTTGGGCTGGGTGCCCCCGGCGCAGGACGCGCTGCCTGACGACGCCCCTTGCTGCTGGTGCGGGCTGTGCACGTCCCAGCGGCTGCCGCCGTACGCATGGTGCTGGGCCGCAGGCTCAGGACCTTCACTGCCAGGCTGCAGACGCTGCTGCTGGTGGGCGTCGTACGCGCCATCCTCTTGATGCTGCTGTGCAGCAGCTGTGGGAGAGGGCCGGCCACCCGCCCATGACTCTGCCGCCCACCCGAGGTCTTCCTCTTTTAGGCCGGGGTCCGCAGTCACTGGGCCCCACTCGTCCCAGACGCCGAGCGGGGCCGTTGACTTTGAGAGCTCCTCACGACTGCGACCAGCCCCTGCTGCCTGCTGCACACCCTCGGTCGCCGGGTTGTAGAAGGCGGGGGCATCCCAGGGGCGCTCGGCCGCCTGCTGCTGCTGTTGCTGCTGCTCATAACGGCTACCCGGCCGTGCTCGGCTGCTGCTTTTGTTAGTGCTGGAGTAGCTGTTGCCGCTGTTGCCGTCAGGTGAGTTCCCTTGCCCCAGCACTCCTGGCTCCCCGTTGTCAAAGAGGGACTCCCGTTTGCGCCTCCCACCCCCCTCCCGCTCTGCACAGGCAGCGGTGGAAGCTGTTCGCCTCACTATCCAGCTGCTTGGAGAGCAGAGAAAATAAACAACACACACGTTTTTCAGGCGGGGCTGAAGTACCTGCGCTCCAACGATAGTTAGACATGCAATGGATGCCTGGGCGTCTGGCCTGGTGCACAAGGAGCGTGCGGCCAAGCAAGCGCAGGTTGGCTACCCTCCGAGGCCATGTGGGGCCTCTAGGTGCGGAAAAACTCATAGTCGTATATGCGGGAAGTCCAGGGATCAGATGCTGGGCTGCATGACAGCAGGAATGCCTGCCTCCATGAATGTAAAGACAATTCACCTTGACAGGCAGAAGATGGCTTGGTCTGGCCAGGGCGGGGCGGGGACGAGACCTGCTGAGCGTGGCACGAGCGTGGCTGAGCAAGGACCCCAGTTTGGTGGGTAGACCAGTTCCTGGTCATCAGGGTAATACTTCTTCTCTTGTACGTCAATACAGGAGGCAGTTTGTGGGCTTGAAGTTCGGGACATCCACGATGCAGAGGGGCAAGCGTAAGGCAAGCTGCACTAACTGTGGACAGGTCTTTGTAGCACTTCAATTTTCCTTTCATATATGGTAATGACAAGCATGCACGTCTTGCATGCAGTCTCCCTTCATCGGCGCTAGCGAAGCTGTTGGGAGCCAAGCCGACCCGATTCTATACTTTAGGTACAACAACCTTTCCGACATACTACTGGTGAGCTGAGGTTGAAGGTAGTAGTTGTAAAGGCGAAGAGCCACACCTGAGCCGGCAGTAGCACCACGAACCTCCAGCTTTCAGGACTCTTCAAGCTGACGTGACTCTCATGGTTGCAGCCCCTGCCTGTGCAGGAGGGGTCGGTTCCACCGCCTGCCACCCAGAACGGAGGTGGGAGAAGTGCGACACGGCCGCAGTTGCATACTCGACAGCTCTTGCTTTGTGCCTGTCCCTATTCTACAGTTCATAAGCCTGCCGTAGCTGGCCCACTTTGGCTAGGCCAGCTGCGTGCTGCCTGACTAGTTTTCCTTCTGGGTGCCCTGCTTGTGAGGATTAAGTACTTGGAGCTGCAGATGTGCCTGCCAAGAAGAAGCCCAAGAGGGAGAAGGTGAAGAAGCCCAAGCCGGAAGTGGAGAATGGTGCACAGCAGCAGCAAAAGCAGCAGAAGAAGAAGCCCAGCAAACCGAAGTGAGTCAGGTGCAGCAGCTGTGCAGTTGTCGGGGTGATCCATGTCTTTGTGACCAAAGGCCCCCACTTTGTATGCTTGCCACATCGCTTGGGCTGGCAAAGGCATTGGGACGGCCTATATGTAAACACAGGGCAGCTGCCTTCTCCCTTGGCAATGCAGACATCTTGTGTGCCGGTCCTCTCAGCAGATACATGTACAACGCTCTGCCTCCGCTGGTGGCTGCTGCCGCAGAAAGCTGGCACCTGAGGAGCGGGTGTCTGGGCCTGGCAACGCCAACGAGGCGCTGAAGATAAGAGAGGCCCTGGGTACGTGACTGGACGTACAGCTGCCACCCCCAGCCTTGCTGCCTCCATTGTCAGCTCTATGCAGCTAGCCTCCTATACCTGAAGCTCACGGCTGGCTCGCGATATCCGTCTCAGCAGCTGCTGTATGGTGTCTGGACTGTTGCATGACAACAACATGATTTGTGCGTTGCGCGTGTGTGTGTCCCTGCCGGCAGGCTTTGTGGCCCAGACCCCCGAGGAAGTTGCCGCTGCAGAGGCCGCAGCCAGGCGGGCAGCCGCCCAGCCGACCTTTGCCTTCGGTTTCAGCCTGGGAGCAGCTGCTGGCTCCGGAGCTGCCGCAGTAGTGCCAGCAGCCGTTGCTAAGCCAGCAGGCCGGCCAGTGAAGGGTGGTAGAGAGGCTCGTAGGGGTGGTGGAGGCAGCAGCAGCAGCAGCAGCGGGAGCGACTCGGAAAGCAGCGGCTCTGAGAGCGATAGCGAGCCTGAGCAGGCGGGGGGCAGCTCCAGTGACAGCGAGAGTGAGGACGACCGGCCGGCATGGACCTTGGATGGTCATGATTCACCAGGCAGCAGCAGTGAGGAGGATGGAAGCGACAAGGCCGAGGATGGGTCTTCCTCAGACAGCGAAGAAGAGAGCGAGGAGGAGCAAGGCGCGGATGGCAATGCTGCTGCCCTGAAGCAGGGCGAAGCAGGGGCGCCACCAGCAGCGGCAGCACGGTCACAACAGCTGGCTGCAGCCGCACCAGCAGCAGGAGCACCGGCAGGGGCGGGCGGTGGCCAGCAGGGCGGAGGGGAGGATGAGGAAGATGGGGAGTTTGTGCCCCGCCGGATGTATGCCGGAGGCATGCCCTTCAGCTACTCAGAGGGGCAGGTAAGGGGGCTTGTGCTGTCCTTCCAGGGCCATGGGTAGGTGACCTCTGGTGTTTGATCGCCGAGCATTGGCAGCTGCCTTGCGGCTCTTGCAAATGCTAAGCTTCAAGGTCAAGTCTGAGGGCACACACACTTTGTGAGTGGAAGTTTCTGTAATCTCTGCCACGCCTGGGGTTTCAGTGTGCCCGGTTGCAGCTGCTGTAAGCTGCTCTAGGGTTGGCTTTGCAGCTGCTGTGAGGGTTGCCAGCCAGCCCTCTCATGCCAAGGCTGGCGGCGTCCTGTTTGAGCAGCGCTTCCCACGCTGCTGGCAGGTGCATGAGTATTGGAGCTACTGCGGGGAGATTGAGAGCATGGACTTAATGACCTTCCCAGACACTGGCCGCTTCCGAGGCATTGTGTTTGTCACGTTCGCAACCCAGGTGGGATCTGAGGAATCGCGCCAGTGCTCCCTGCTGCCTGGGGTGCGCTGCAGGCTTGGTGAACTGGAGGAGTGATAGCGCAAGGCATGCCTGCATGGCCCTAGGTTACGATACCGCTGCTGCTACTCGGCGGTGGTCCACTTGGCACTGAAGTGGTTGTGCAACTTGGCGGTGTGCAGGAGGGCTTTGAAGCGGCGCTGGCCTGTGACGGTGAGCAGTGCGACGGCCAGACGCTCAAGGTGCAGAAGTGCAAGTGGAGCCCCAAGGAACGGGCTGCGCGGCAGCGGCAGCGGCAGCGGCAGCAGCAGCAGGTGGCTCAGCAGCCGCAGCAGCAACAGGCGGCGCCGGTCCAGAAGCAGGAACAGCGGCAAGAACACCCGCAGGGGCTCGGCAGCAATGGTCATGCATCGCCGGCCCAACAGCAGCAGCCAAACGAGGGCGCCGGGCGGCGGCAGCACAATAACCCTGCTCCCAAGACAGAGGGCTACAATGTGGCCTATGTTGGTGAGTACGTGCGTACTGCTATCTGTGCTAGGATGATGTGTTGCCATGCTTCACAAGCATCCCGCATATGCAACACAACGTCGTAGGGTATATGTGCCGCCCAGAGTTTAGCCAGTTGTCTGCAGATATGCACCCACCCCTTCTGGCTTGGGGAATTGTCAAGCTGGTGTGTTTTTTCCTCCACTCCTGCGTATCCTGCTTACGCCGCCATCTTTGACATTTGTAGGCAACATTGCCTTTGAAGCTGATGAGAAGGAGCTGCAGCGGCTGTTTGACGGGTATGGGGTCACGAAGATCCGCCTGCACACCGACAAGGACACGGGCCGGTCCAAGGGCTTTGCTCACGTCCACTTCAAGTGAGTGCGTGGGAAAACGTGGTCCTCGAGGGGGCCTGCCTTGTTCGTAAGGAATCTGCAAGCTCTTGGGGATTGTAAATGGGATGCCCAGCTCCTTTACCATCAAACATCAGGAAGGGTTGTGTTGACATACGCATGAGGGTTCAGACAGCAGTTTGGCGGGTGCGAGCTGCGTTGGTCAGCAAGCTCAAGGTATGGAGCAGGTAAGAAGCACAACGGCCGCAAACTAGCAGTGCATGCACAGAAAGTCGTTTGTGAGGACATTGTTAGCGTTTGTAAGGGTGATGGAGGTGCTATGCTCCTGGGCTAGTAAGTAATAGGCGAGGTTGGGTTGGGTTTACTTCTGACGGGTGGCAGACAGTGCAACCAGAGGAATGGACAGGCGTCGAAGGGCTCGGCTGGATGCATACTTCACATGAGATGCAGGGAGTCTGATTGACGGTGGTGGCAGGGAGGTGCTGGATAGTTTCGGCAGAGAGTTCCCTCGAATGGAAGGGGTGTTGTCCTCCTGGAGGCTGACAGCATCTCTCTGGGGGCAGGCAGGCAAAGGTCATGGAGTCGCGGGTGATGTCTCCCATGAGGGTGAGCTATTACTTTCTAATCTGGCACTGCATTGCGCATGCAGGGATGCTGAGTCTCTGGACCGAGCCCTACAGCTGAACGGCACCCAACTCCATGGGCGAAGGATGAAGATGGGATATGCGCAGCCAAAGAAGGACCAATAGCGACATTGGGAGTGCGAGTACCTAGCCTGTTTTCCTGGAATCATTACCATCCTTTCTTATGCAATTTGATGTCACATGGGGAAAGCGCCTGAATGTAAGAGCACAACCTCTGCATAGTACACAGGCTTGTGGACCTAAGCTTGCGGACCACAGCTCACACACAACCTTGACCAACCCTGCAGCGAAGGTATGGGCGGCTAAGCTATAACGAATATCAACGCGAAGCAGACATTTCATCATAGAGGCACCACAAATGGCATCTGGAAATGCAGGCAAGGTCAGCATAGGCCCCATGGGGGCTGTTACCCCCTCAAGCAGGCAGCGGTGCGAGAAGCGACTGTCAAGAAGAAGAGGCCTATATCCAATGCCTCATTTGTTTAGCAGAGACGGGCTGCAACCCTGGGACAGAAGCACATAGCAATTCCGTGAAACACACGCGAGAAAAGTGTCCTTGTACACTCTCCTGCCACCATCAACACAGCTTAAGAGGCTTGCTGCGGTGATGGGAGTGCAGGTGGTGAACGAAATGAAAATGCCTGGTCCATATGAAAGCAGCAGCTAAACTACACAAATTGCCAACAATAGCAGTTGTCGTGGTGCCGGGAACACAGGCTAACTTGAGGATAACAGAGACATGCTTGCAGGACTGGGTGGAAACGCAATCAAAACTCATGCTTGCTAGGCAGGACAGAAAAGCGCCGTCACCCAAAATGAAGAGACAAGAAGAGCAGCTTGCAGGACAATTCCGACCAAGGGTACGTGTACACGGCCGCAGGGGCAATACGGAGCTGCCTCCCAAACAAGACTAGTACCACAACAAGGTTCGTTTTTGTTCCACGTACATTGCAGCAGCCATCCTGGCCGCGGTTTTTTGATGGCCAGGGCCATCAGCCCTCCCACCACACGTCAGGGCAGCACACCATGCAGTCAGCCCTGCACCATGCTCACCAGCTGGCCCATAAACTTGTCTTCTCGCAAGCTAGGCTGGGTCACCTGCTGCTGTTGCTGCCGCTGCCGCTGCCTGCCTGCCTGCCCACCCCTCACTCCTCTCGCAGCGCCTCAGCCAGGGCCTCTTCAATCTCTACAGTGAAAGCCCTCCTGGGCACCCCAAGCCCACCACTGCCCGGCGTGTCCCGCTGGAACGCATTTGTGGCTGCCTGGCTGAGCCCAGCACCTGCACACGCGCACGCACATCTGGCACTGGTCAGGTCAAGGGAAAAACCTCGAGTAAGGCTGAGGTTTGTGGCAATATGTAGAGCCCCAAAGCATAACTGCATTGCCCCTGTCACCACAGTTCACTGTCACCTCTGTTCTGTTCGCACGACCAGCCACCCTATATAAAGATAAAGGTAAGGCCTATGTAACCCTTTCTCAGGGCAAGGCATGTCCACCGCAGGGCACTCTGACACCCAGAACCAAACCCACTATGACACCAGCGCAGCAAATAAGCAGCACCCTGTCTGCAGGTAGTGGCAGGCACACACCTCCTTCACACACCTCCAGGTCGCTCACTAGCAGCACCTGCTGTGATCGCAGCAGCCCCAACACTTGGTGCTGCTACTGCTGACTGCCCGGTCTGCGCTGGCGGCACAGCCTGCTGACCATCTGCAGCGATGCTACCTCGCTCAGGCCCAGCGCCCACAGTTGCTTCCACCCTGCCTGGTACAGGGCTGCCGGCCGGCTGCCCTGGGTGCATGCCGCCGTCCTGCTGCCCGGCCTGCTGGTGTGATGGCAGCGGCGGCAGCCCCAGGCCTGCAGAGTCAAGCTGCTTCCCAGCAGCCGAAGCCGGCCGGCTGACCCTCACCCCACTGGCTTCGGGCGGCTGCCCTGCCTCGGCAGGCGCACCGCCGCCGTCAGCCGAGCTGAGGCCCATGCCTGGGAGGGTGAGCTGGCAGAAGTTGAGGTCCATGCTGGGCAGGGACAGCAGCTGAGAGAGCGACCAGGTCTTGGCGGGGGCCATGGCCAGCTGGGAAGGGTTGAGGGAGAGGGCTGCTGCCAGCTCCAGGGTGTTGGGGTAGCTGGACTCCCCCAGGAGCTGCTCCAGGGAGGGTTCCCGCATCAGATTCCCGGGGCGGGAGGATACCTCCCCATCCTCTGCCTGCCCTGCCCCGCCACCTGCTAAGGCCACATCTGCGCCGGGTTGTGCTGCTCCGGTCTGCACTGGGGGCGGCGACTGTGAGGCTGCCGCAGGTGCCAGCAGGTTGGGGGGCCAAGGCTCACTCGTCGCCGCAAGCGGGCCCCTGGCACGCTGGTTCTCCATCTGCTGCTGAAGCTGGGGCAGCTGCTGCAAATGTGGTGCATGGTAGGGACTGGGCAGAAAGTCAGGCTCGACAATGACAGGCGGAGCTGTGCTCATCGGGGAGCTCGACATGCCGTCCAGGAGGGATGAGCTGATGGCACGCACTGCCCCCAGGGGCAGAGAGGCAGTTGCAGGTGCGCTAGCCTGCCAGGCCTGCCGTGCTCCAGCTAGTGCTGGCCCACCAGTTGCAAACATGTGCCCTGCTGCCAGCCCAGGGCTCTGCTGCACCAGTCGGGGCAGGACAAGACCTGGCTGCTGCGCCAGACCAGCTGCAGGGAGCGCCTGAATGAGAGTGTCCCCCATCATCACCGCCATGCCAGCAGGCAGCTGCAGCAGGACAGGGTCGCAGCTGAAGTGGTTATACGTAAACGCTCAGTTGCCACCAGCAATGAGTGCAACAGCGATCACTCAGGCGGGCAATCCTGCTCACGCCTCATGCCCCATGCTTCCAACCAATCAATGCAAGTACTACATCTTGCAATCCAATCCCTTCAAAACATCAACCCAACAAAAGATAAGCCGCAACCAGCCGCATGTAACAAACCAGCTACCCCCGCGCCCCGATAGATAATAGCCAGGAGGAAGCCCCTGCAAAGGCCTCCATTACATGCACAAGTTGCCACGCAGCAACCCAGTACCTTGCAGGGACCCACCTGAATAACAGTAGGCGCCTGCATGCCTGCACCTCCCGTGCCTAAATACGGCCCAGCAGCCAAGCCCGCTCCTATTGCGGACCTAGGAGAGCTCGGTGCCGCAGCTGCTGCAGCAAACAGCTGGGCCGCAGCTGCCATGGGAGGCGAGGGGTTAGGTACTGGCGCATCCCCAGCCGAGTTTTTGGACCCCTCGGCGTCGCCCTGCCTGATGGTTATAGCTGGCGGCGGCGCAAGGGTGATGGGAGTAGGCGCTATGCCTGGTGGCACTGTCCCGAAAGGGCCGCCGCCGGCTGCACCGCCGCTGGCGGGCGACAGGGGTGACCCGTCTTGTGCAAGTGCCTGTAGGGCCGAAGGGTACAAGAGCGATTGGTGCACTGGACTGCCACACCAGGATGACAAGGCCCTGCCAGGACAAAAGCAGCAAGTGGCCCGTACTGGTGGCCAGAGGTGAGCGCAGGTGTGACACACCCAGCCACCCTCTACACCGTATCTCGCAGAACACGTTTTCTACGCCAGTACAAACTTCGAAAATGGGTTAGCAAAGCACTGAGCAAGCCAGCCATCCAGGACAGGCCGAGGATTGTACTCATGACGGATGTCACGAAGGCCAACCATGAAGCGCATTAACCCTCGAAGCCCCTGCCACCTGTCTGTGGCGTCTCTGGCTCCACACCTGCAGGGTTGTTGGTGTTGGCGGTTCGGTGGGCTGCTCCTTGGACGGGCGGGCTTTCACACCAGAGGCGCCTGGCGCCGCCTTTCTTTTCCTCGTTCTTGTGGGCTCCATCATATCTGCTGTCGTAGTCCAAACGTGGAAGGGGAGCGCCATAACAAATACAAGATAGATATGCAGCGAAATCGACGCCAGCTTGTCGTCTACCGGCAGCTTCACCTCCCTTTCGCAATGGGGGCTGGGCAGCTTGCGCCAAGGGGTACGTGGCATCGCTGCCGCTAGGGACTGAGGAAGCTGCGGATCTCCCTACGAACGCCCACTACTCACCCGTATCCAAGTAGTGTGGCAGTGATCACCTGGTGGTACGACGGGTGTCATTCGAAGCTCGGCTTGAGGGCGTCGAACTATTGCATATACACCAACCTTGGATACGAATATGCCAGAACTGCCTTGACCGGAATATCCGCAATTTAGTGAACCTGCCTCGGTTCCAGCTTCACCTGCTGTCCGAGTGGCCTCAGCTGGCCTAGGGCGATACCTACTGGATCAGAATGCAGGCAAGCCCCAGAGCTTGCTGCATGCAGCACACCACCCCTACTTCCAACTAGATAGTTGACCCGCCAAACTGCTTTCTGACCTACACCTCTTCTCCGATAAAGGTGGAATGAGGAGTTTCGTTCACGTGCATTCCACCTCCAACAGAAATATGCCTTTGAACTCAGGACGCATTGCACGTGACACCAAGGGGTCAGACAGCAGCTAGGCGGGTGCTAGCTGCGCCAGTGAGCAGAGCGGAGAGTAGGGAACAAAGCGACAAGCACGGATCCTCTGGATTTGCTGAGATGCAATGCCAACGGAGCGATGGGGAAATGTACCGAGGCCCTCTACATGTCTTATCAAAGCCCAGGGAGGCTGGTGACCAAATTCCTCCCTCAGTGCAAGCCCCGAGTGCAGCATCTGCTGCGCCTTGCAGCCGAGAGTTGCTGCCGCTACATATGTAACAGCCATGTCACCGTAGGGCAGCCACATAGAAACCACACGTGTGGCAACCTTCACAAGACACTCAAGAGAGCTGGCTGCAAGCTGGAGGTATCAAGTAGTCCTGCGATCAAGTCCCTCGTCCAGGCCCTTGGAGTCCAGGAGCACCCCCGCCCCGATGGACTTGTCAAACTTTGACCGCCGGCGCTGCTCAAAGGCTGCATAGCCATCTGTCTCTTGAACAGCCTGCAAGCAAGAGCTTCTGGGGTAGCTGTATACACACTTGTGGTGCTTCAAGGGCAATCGACACTTGTTGCACAAAGGACCTGCTTGCCCATACAACCACCACTTCGGGAGGGCTTGCGGATTTGGAGGGTCCTCCTCCGCCCGCCCGAGCTCATGCGCCACATAAGACCTAAGATTGCAGGGCATGCTCCACACCTGCACGGTGATTGGGTTGCCATGGAGGGAGAGGGTCTGTAGGCTGGTGCACTCGGCCAGGACCCCAGGCGGGATGGCTTGGATGCGGTTCTTGTCAAGCTGGAGCGTCTTCAGCTGCTGCAGGCTGCTCAAGCTGGCGGGGACGGCCTGCAGGGCAGGAGAGGGGAAAGGGAGCCCCACTCACTCACTCGCCCATTTACTCACTTACTCGCTCATTTACTAACTCACTCGCTGTACAAAACCTTGCTTGCCACTGGTGCAGGCCAGCCAGCTCCATGCGACAGGGGGATGCGGTGCGAGTTGAGCGACCTGCCATGGAGCGCAGAACCTCGTTGTGCATACTCCCATTGGATACCCATGGGGTTAGAAGGGCATGGGCCTGACACCAAGCAGTGGGCTCGCGGCTCGCTCACCTGTAGGTAGTTATCGTTGGCAGTTAATTCCTCCAGTGCAGTGCAGCTGCCCAGCTCGGGCGGCAACGCCATGAGCTTGTTGGCTGAGACGTCCAGCTGCCGCAGCGTGCCGAGCTTGCCTAGTGTGGCTGGGAGGGCTGTGAGGCAGTTGCCTGCAGCTGACAGCCGCTCCAGCCTGGGTAGCTGGCCAAGGCTGTTGGGTAGTGCTGTCAGCTGGTTGGAGTCCACCATCAGCACCTGCACCATATGCATTGATTAGGTGTTATATGGTCATGAGGCTTCACGTGCGGAGAAGACGGCACCCCATCGCCTGCATCCCATGTTGCCCCGGCCCGGGAGGCCTTACTAATACTAAATGGTGCACGCACGCAAGGGAGACTACGTGCGGCAACATAGTAGACAAGTGGAGGAGCTCAGCTGGCCATGGGCCGCACCAAAGCAACACGAATTTCTGCAATGCAGCTGGCCCCCCTCGTGCTGCTGTCTAACTCCCTGCTCTCATGGTACCTCCCATTCATGCCTTTCCAGCTAGACAGGTACAGGCGAAGGGGCGTGCAGTATGGGAACCATTCTCTAGTGTCAGCAACACCACCTTCGCTACCCCACAGCTCCTCAAATTCACACCCAGCTGGATCAGCACACCGCCACCAGCAAGTTGAGGGATGCCGTGCGCCCCACCTTTAGGTTCTGCAGGCTGCCCACGGCAGGTGGCAGGCTGGTGAGAGCATTCCTTGTGAGCAGCAGCCGCTGCAGCGCTGCAAATTGTGCCAAGTAGTCGGGGAGTCGCTCGGGGGTGATGCGGTTGTTTGTGGCGTCTAAAACCCGCACCGAGGAGGCTATCTCCCTCAGGGCCGGTGGAAACTCCTGCACCGCAATGATCAGCTTGCTATGGCAGCCGCGATCTTTGCACATACCTGAGAGGTCCCACATCTACCAAGGGTGACTAGCTGTAATGGGTCCTCCAGTGCTCACTGCACGACCTCCCTCCAGCCTGTACGGGCCCAGGGGCAGCTTGCCTTGGCTCCTGCGTCCCTCAGTGACACGACCCCTGTGGCTTCCCAATTGGCCAAGCGTTTGGTTTTGCCCCTCGCCAGGTCGTTCCTGGTATCGTCTTCTTTGCCGCAACAGTTTCCCATGCTGAGGCCCAGCTAGCTTGTTGGTCAGCAGTGTTTGGTGTAATATGCTGATTGAGGAGGCAACTGAGAAGTTGCGATTGGAAGCCTAAGGGGCAAGCTTTGATTAAGAGTGATCGCACGCCAGCATGCTGCAGCATGGTGACCTGGGGGCGCCTTGCCCAGCTGGCAGCTCCCAGCCTCCAGAATTCATTGGGCAGGGTTTACACGGCACGCGCCATTGTCGCAGGTGCCCTTTCAACATGGATCCCCGGCTGCCTATGTCTTCTGGGCCACAGGCCCCTGATAACCGGGCAGATGATGAAAGGGAGCTGCAAGACCTAAGAGATATGCTCAACGAGAAAGGCGATTCTACACTGGTGAGCTCCTTTGACAAACTCACACAGGACTCCTTGTGATCAGGTCGGCACAGGCTATGTGAGGTGTAGCCAGGCCCGCTAGCTGGACGGAGGGTTGGCAACTGGGGACTTGGGAGCTGGCACCTGCCTCCAACTTGCAGTAAAGGCCTTCGTATATGGTGAGCAAGCCTGGGGAAGTGTCACAAGGTGCCGCCTGGTGCAGACAAGCAAGCGGCAAGACTTCCAGGCCTCGCAGCCTGAAGCAGTCGCTGACAACGACCTCCAAGCTGAGCTGGATGCAGCCGCAGTGCCAAAGTAAGGCCACGTGGGCTTCTTGTTCTTGTAAGTCCCAAGATTGACACTATGCGTCTAGTGGAAGGGCCCTGCTCTCCTGTGGGCGGGTCAGTAGGTGTGCCGCCTTGGAAGCATCGACGAGCAGCTCAAGCCTGCTGCTGTTGTGCCTTGCCCAGGTTTGTGCAATATCTGCACTGTTTAAAGCACCTTGTACTCCCTGCTGACCCCCTCTCCACTAAATCGTAATAGAAGTTCCGTGTCCCGTTCAGGCCCAGTGAAGGCCGGCTGAAAGTGTCAGATGATGATGTTGGAGAGGTGGATGAAAAGAAGGCCAGCATAGGTTCAGTACATTGAGTCTGCATGCCCCGCTTTTACCCCTTTCCTATGAAGCTGGCGGTATGATTGCAACGTATGCACTAGGAGGGCAAGGCAAACAGTACAGTGGTTCGTCCCGCTGCCTCACAACCCTGAGGACTTTGCTTCGATGGTGTGGCCTTGCTTTGCCTCGCTCTTCCTGCTAATCTCGCAGCCGGAGCAGTCATGTGCGCGCATAACCTGCTTGACGGCAGAACCCGTCACCTTCATGTTCTGAATATTTGTTTGTCCTCATGGAAGTTGGGTATCAATTATTTGTTCCCTCTCCCTCTGTTCTGCCTCTAATATTCCTGCTCACATTCGAAGTCCTGCTCGGGGCTTTGGAGAAAACAGAGCAGTTGGCTGTGTCTCCCTGGCCTTGCGGTATGCTCTCAGTGAGCCCTGCTCTTGTGTGTTCCAACGATTGTTGTACCTGCCCTGCTGATGGCCCTCCTTTTGCGCAATACTGTCTGTCACGGTTTGCTAGGAATGACGCCATATCTATTCATCCAGCGTTTAGAAGCAAGTCCAAGCTCGTCCCAACTTGGGCGTTGTACGCCGTCGGTGTAGGGTGACTGGTCAAGGCCTTGAGGGAGCCACTATCTCCTGGTAGATTGAGTGCAGCTTCTGTAAAATGAGATAAATGCGCTGCAAAACATGACAGATGTTCCAAGCATCCCTGTCTGGATTGCTGGCAAACTCATGAGCATGGGGTCAGCATGCTGCGCGTGCCGACTTTGGGCAGGATGGGAGAACCTCCCGTCTCCCCATTATTTGGAATTCCGCTGCCAGCTTTGTTTCTTATCATTGACGCCTCTTGGGTCCCTGTAGTGTCACCATGACATCACCCTCGTCAGCAGAACTGGAAGAAGAGCATGTCCCTCTGACCTCAGTCCAGAAGGGCCAAGGCGACGGAGACAGCCCGAAAGCCGGCAGCAGCAGCAACCGCGTGACAGAGGTGCGTGCAGAGATGTCATACCTTCACTCCTAGGTTGGGTTATGACTCCAAAGGTTTGCAGGTCCTCAGCTTAATAAAGCGAAGACCCCCACTTTATCAAGCGCAGGGTGATGAGGAAGTTGCGGTGTGTCGCATCTGCCTGGAGGAGGATACTTGCAGTAACCTGGAGGCCCCATGCTCCTGCAGCGGCACCATGAAGGTGCGGCACAGCTGCTTCTCATGCTTCTCCCCCTGTCGTCAATTGCATAAACCACCCCCCAGGTACTCGTCGTCGTCGGAACGCAGAAAGGGGTTGAGTGTGGGCGGCAACTCAGGCAGGCCTCCCCTCACTCACCCCACCCCTGCCTGCCTGCCTGCCTGTGCAGCACGCTCACCACAGCTGCCTGCAGCGGTGGTGCAACGAGAAAGGCGACCTCACCTGCGAGATCTGCAAGCAACCCTTTCGTGGCGACTTTGAGGAGCCGCCTCCCCCGCCCCCCCGCTCACAGCACGTGACGGTGTGGGGCCAGGAGTACCTGATTGTTGCCGACCCAGAGACAGGCACCATACGCGCTCACCGCCTGCAGGCCAGTGCCGTATGAAGTCTGCACCCTTGCATCCGCGTCTGTGTGCATGTGGGGGCGCAGGCAGGGTACGGAGTAGCGTTGGTATGATGAGGCTGGGTTGCAGGGGGATGCAGGTGGGGTAGAGCTGAGGCCGGTAAGCGCTGTAGAGAAAGAGCGCTGGCCAATTAGCACAGAGGGTTGCGCACCACAGACGAACGAGGTGCTCACCTGCCATCCCCGCTTCCGACTCGCAGGAGCTGTTTGATGAGGAGGATGCTGAGGAGGAGGCCACCCGCCTGCAGACCGGCACCGCCTGGTGGTTCACCGCCATACTCCTGGCGCTCTGCCTGCTGCTCGTGCGCCACCTGTTCTCGCTCGTCTCCTCGGCGGGTGTGCCCAGCGGCGGAGCCGGCACCGGTAAGCTTTGGTATCGGTGGGGTATCACCACCCACCCTCCACCGCGGCGTAGCCACATTGTTGTGGTCCTGCTGAGAGATTGTCTGCCTATCTTTTCTGCGCCGACCTGCCCATCAGTGTCAGGCGGAGGCACTCTCTTGGCCAAGACCTGCTGGCTTGCTCACTGCTGTGGTCCGTCAGTGGTGGTCTTTGAACCAGCGCGGGCAGTGCGTGCAGGCCACGCTCCCGGCGAGGGTGCCGGCGGCGGCGGCGGTGCTGGTGCCGGCGGGCAGGGGCAAGCCGCGCCGCACCACCATGGTGACGAGGCAGATTCGGCTTTTGAGGACCTCAGGTGTGTGCTGCAAGTCTTATGAAGAGAGCTTGGGGACATACTGTGCCACAGCTCAGTAGCAGCATGTGCTGCTGGGTGTTGCCACGCATTAGGCTACTGCAAGGCGGGCCCATGCCTCCTGACCTCTGCCGCCGGGTTATCAAGCAGCCCGACAGTACCTTTCCCTGTCAAGCGGCCGCGCGCGCGC
>BBXU01003030.1:0-71304 GCA_001598975.1 Parachlorella kessleri
CAGGTAGACAAACTGGCTAGCTGCAGTAGCTCTGCCACCTGACTGAGCAATGCCAAGGAGGGCGCTGGATCCTGGTAGAGATACCATGGCCGCGCTGGTTTCAAACCCCCAAGTCTACCAGAAGGCGGGAAGAGGGGGCTGGCATGGCAGAGGCCAGCAGGGAAAGGGCGTGTAGAAGTGGACAAACATGAGACACACAAATAGTGACCTGCAACTAGATGGCTATAGGGTGCGAAGCAGCAAGCCGTAAGGCAATCCTCAATGATTGTAATAGGAGGTCTCCCGTTGCTGCACCTGACCTTGAGCATTAGTTGAACTTCTGCTGAAGCACATGCAACTCTGGTTGACAGCAAGCCAATCGCGCCATGCAAACCAATTGCATGCCCCTTACCGCCCCTTACCGTCCAGCCCCTTACCGCAAACTATAGCTCAAAACATTCTGGCAGAAATCCCTCACCACGGTAGATGCTCCTCTTTCGCACGCCTTGCCAGACGTGTGAGAGAATTGCAGCCTCAAGGGAATAAGTGGTGCTGAAATGAACCTGTTGACTGGCTATTATTAGTACTTTGCGAATCGCTATAGAACAGTTCAAGTTGTGGCGGAACCCAGACAAATGGATCACAGCCCACAGCTTGGTCAGTCCCCTACTATGCACGCAAACCAGCAAGCTTTTCAGGGGCAGGGTAGTTGAAGAAGCAGGGCTCAGGAGCTAGGAAGCAGAAGCCATAACAATTGGGAGCACAAGTAAGCGATATGCCTGTGCAACCCAATCACTTGACCTGAATGAAATGAAGCGCCAGCTGTCATCCTGGTCGGAACTGGTCTTCAAGTGGTGTACGTAGAGTCGGCCTGATGGCCAGGGTATTAGCATACTTGGGACACTGCAACGCTGGGCTGGCGCAAGAAGGGGCAAATGCAGCGATAGGGGAGGGTTGGGCATGCCCTCAAAGACAGCTATTCAACCCTCCGCCACCCTTACATAGGAAGCAAGGCAAGGACCAAATGCCGCTGCATAGTGACGTGAGTAAGGTAGAGACTGGTTGCTGCAACAGACTTTGGAGCTGATATCAAAGCTGACAACAGAAGCCAGGTCAAGGACCACCAAAAAACCTTACTTCTCAAGCGGCTTGCCCCGGAGGCTGGTAAGCGTCGGCTGCAACAGTATAACCCTGGCATAACCACCCATATGTTGATGCAAGGCCATGGCCAATGGGTGCTGCCCATGCCCAACCTTCCACCAATCACCACAACAAGTCGAGGCCAAGCAATGGTCCGCAGCGAAAGCCAAACGCCCGCCCTCCAGGATTCAGCACCGCAACTATTTACCAGAGCAGTAGGCGACATAGCTGGAACGAGGCTGATGCCAGCAGAAAATAGTGGGTAGTCCAGGCGTAGACAGGATGCATCGGAAACGTTCTAGCTGTGAGCTGGCACCTTCCCACCGTAGCAGGTGGGGCTGCAAGGCATAGCTGGTGGCAGGCGAGCAACAGCAGCTGGCGGGCGCTGAACGATGATGTGATAGGCAGCGACTACCCTCCCACAAAGCCTGGCATATGTGTATGCCATTGGCAGGAGCCCGCTGCCTGAGGTACAAGCTGGTAAGACAAGTAGCGGCAGCTGGCCGCAAGCTTGGGCAGACAGAGGTAGGCAGCCCGCAGAATAGACGGCAGTGGGGACCCAGGAGACGACCTTAAATAGCCCGTGCGACCAAGGGGCCGGTCGCAGCAGAGCTGACTGGGCGACCAAATGCGGGAGCTATCGGTCGCCAGACATCCCACCCCGTCAAAGGCGTCCCCCAAAAAGTCAACACCCCGCGCCCAAGGCCAACAGGCTTACAGGAGCTTGTGAAGCCAGGTGAAGCCTAGGCGAAGCGCCGCAGGTTGCGCAGGCGACACGTGAAGGGCAGGCCTTGTCACAACAGCCTGCAGCAAGGGACACGGCTACTGAAAAGTCTGTCCAACGCTGGACCGGCACGACGCGTCACTTCAAGATCCGTCTAGCAGTGAGCCGTAACAGCCACGCAACACCTCTTTTTCAACACGGACTCGCAACTCACCTCTACTAGGGCACCGCGTGCGTTGGCATCTGACCTGTCCTGTTTGAATGCCCCTTCAGGGCCGTGCGGGCTGTGTGACTCACATGTGAGTTGTGATGGTTTATATGATAAGCAGTGCTTGGGAGCTTCACCAAGGCAATTTATGTGAGTGCCTTGTGCGAGCCCCGCGGGGCCCCGGGAGGTCGAAGAAAGCAGGAAACCCAGGCATGCATTGCATGCTGGCAATTCTTCTGCGACAGGTGACACAAGCAGGGCAGCAAGGTACCCCAAATCTTGACTGCTTCAGCTTGGGCGGCAGGTGTGCATCTCTCAACCTATCTGGTCGTTGACGCACTCTCCCTCAACCGCCCCTGCGGCCAAGGTTGTAACTTACTTGAAGTTACATACGCCAAGGACAGCACTTGCCCGGATCATCAGCTTTGTGGGAGGCGCCACAGCTGACAAAGAGAGTTATAGTTAATAGCCGCCCTAACAGGCAGACCAGTGCAGACTATTGGGGCTGCACGAAGGCAGCCCAGGAACGCACCCAATGGTACCCACCCAGAAGAACGGGTTGCGCAGTCCACAGGCAGAGCAGAGGCAGCAATGTGTGTAAAATACAAGGCTATGCACAAGGCGCTACAGCCGTTGACCCTGAGATTACAATGAAAAGCAAACGTAAGCAGGAGGGAAACCGAGCAGCCGGAATGCCAGGAGGGCTGATTATTGCAAACAGAAAGCAACATCCCTCAGTACTAGGTTCCATGGGTGGTCACATTTGGCCCAACTAAAGACCACATTCGTTCTCCTGGGCCTGTCTCTCGCAGACCATGCAAGGACCATGCCCCGCACCTGGCGCCTCCACGGCGCTCCACTACAGGCTCACTCATCAGCGACGTTGCTTGGGGTGCGAGAGCCTTCGTTCACAGCCACACCTTAGACGAGAACAAAATCATTATCCAATAGTGCAGACTCAGGGCGCGGCTGCAGCCGGGACGCGACATCCCTAGCATGCTTGGGCTTGCGGCCCCTTTGCTCCTCAAACTCCAGCCCCAGGTGCTCCGCCAGCCGCCGCCCACCGCCACAGCGCTGCACTGCATTGGCTAGATCCCGCCGGCCTGCATGTGACATCGCCTAGCAGGTAACGAAGGCTGCTGCTGCTGCCAAGTCGACAGCGTGTGATACACACAGCGCACAATGTGCGGGCCAGTCAACCCCTCCTACCAGCAACCACTGCCAAGAGCACTACCATCAGCACTGAAGTTGCCAGAGGGGGGCAACATCTGCGTTCTGTGTGTTTGCATCCTCTGCACCGTGGCACTGATATCTTCTTTGCTAGTCCCTAGGCTAGGGATCTTAACGCGTACCGCACGCAACCATGCTTGCCACTCACCGGCATCTATGAGCTGCTGGCGAGAGGGCAGGGTGCTGCTGCCCAGCAGCCCCGCAACCTGCATGAAGTCCAGGAGCGCAGCGCCCACATTCACGAGCATCGGAGGGGGGGCGCAGCTGCTGCTGGTCACAGCCGTGGGTGCTGCCGCTGCTCCTGCTGGTGGTGCTGTCCTAGCCACAGCTGTCCATGGTGACAGATCAGCTGTGGGTTCTGAAGGGGCCAAGGGTGGTGAGGCTTCGGTGGAGCTGCACTTGTAGAGCTGTGTGCCACCAAGGCTGGCCCCAGAGGGCTGCTGGCGCCCTGCGCTGTCCACGGCTCCCTCGCCTTGGCCCAGACTCAGCGCTGCAAATGTTGGTGCAGCCACCGTGATTGCCGCTGCCGCTGGGGATGCTGAGGCTACAGCAGGTCTACCCCGAAGCCTGCCCCTCCTGCCGGTACTCCCAGGCTGGGCTACGCGTGGCAAGGAAGCCACGTGCCCTGCGGTGGCCGCCCTGTCAGTGGGCCCTTGCCGCTGTGGCAACACCCCAATGTGCCTCTGCCCTGGCTGCTGGGTGCTACCAGTCTCCGCCCCTGGTGATGGCGCGCTGGAGCTGCCGTGTGCGCCATACTCATGGAGACCTACTGCCGCCCCGTCCTCGATAGCAGCAACCCCGCTCTTGGCTGCAGTACTCCTGCTGACTGCACTGCTACCGCCCCGATTCAGTCCCAACAGCTGAGCAAAGTAGTGATGGCCGCCGAAGCGCTTGACCGCAATAGCCAAGTCGGCCCGTCCTGCTCTGTACAGCTCGGACTTGCTAGGCATACGAACCGAGCCTGGACAAGCCACAGTCTGCTGTGGCGCAGGACAGGGGTCGACAGGTGCCTGAGTGGCTGCACTGCCTTCCCAGGTGGCTTCTGCGCCCCAGTTTTCTTCAGGCTTGTCTTGCTGATCCAGCCGGCTGCCTGGAGGTGCGGCCTCCTCCTGCCCCTGCCCCTCCCGCTGCTGCTGCTGGGACATGAACGCTCGCAGCTGCGTGCAGATCTGGTCCACTGAGCGCGGCGGGTCACGCGAGAGCCTGGCCCCCAGGCGGCGAGCAACCTCCGCCCTGCCTCCATGCAAGCGGATGGCATATAGCAGGTCAAACCGCCCGGCCGCTGCCAGCTGCTGCTGCTTGGGGAACACCAGCTGCCGCGGCGGCGGCGGCGCCGTGGGGCTGGCACCTGCCGCTGTCCCTCGCCCGCTGCGGCGCCTCATTGTTCCAGTCCCCAATAGAGTCGCTGCTGGTGCCGCAGACGAGCCAGCTGGCGCCCTGGTCTCCCGCATCCCTCCCTGCTGTACCGCCAAGCAAGCCCCGCTGCCGCCCAGCCGTCCTTCTGCGCTGTCTCCCACTGCCCGCTGGCTAATGCCTGCACTCTCCATAAAGGGCGCCAGCTCAGCTGCCAGGTTGGCAAAGTCATTCCAGTACCCGTTTGGGTGGCGGGCCGCCATCGGCAGGCCCATGCGGCGGGAATAGGCTGCTAGCCCTCCCAGGTTGGCTATGGATGCTGCCAGCGTGTTTGCACCGCTGGCGCGCAGCTGTTGCTGGGTGGGCAGCCGGTCCTGCTGGCCGGCTTGGGCCATCCAGTGCCTGCAGCATCAGCGCAGGGCGGTCGCTACCAGGAGCCGTCAGGCTCGGCACGCCTCCACGCCCAGGAAGGTGCTAAGTGGATGCCATGCTTCCTAGGGAAGGCTGAGGTGATGTGATGGACGTTCCAGGACAGGGATTTCTGCTCTATTCCTTTGTGGACGCTGACGCAGTAGCCATCATGTCCCAACCCTGTGCCTGCCGGAGCTGCTGAGCAATGTCAATGGTACGCTCCAACAAGGAAGGCCTTCCACCTACCTAAGCTCCTCCTCCACATTGGCCGGGTCCTGCCAGTACCCCCACGCTTTGCCATTCGAGCAGCGCAGCGTGGTGTGGTGCCGCACCACCTGCCGCTGCTGCCCCGTCCACCGGATGGTGTACAAGTCGCCTGCACTCACAAGCAGCTAGGATGCCCCATGAGGTCGCAGCTTGCTTGCTTCATGCAGGCATGTGATGGTCCGTATGCAGGGTAGCCTCATCAGCAGGAGGGGTTTCCACCTCGTTTTCACGTTTCAACACCTCCTTGGGGTTACAGGCCTGCTGCATTCCACCCCTGCTGATCGAGCCAAACCCAGAAACAAGCGGCCTGGAGAGAACGATAGTCCAGAGTGAGCCGCCCATACGGGAATCCGCTAAGCATGGTCCTGGGGTTGCAGCAGACTTGGCTGCGCCAACGATGCTAGCTGCGTTCGTGCTTCCAGCTAGCTGCCTGCCCGAATTCCTTACCTCCCTGCTGCCACACGGGGCGCCAGCGCTCTGCCAGCCGCTCCCTGCTCCGCATGACGCCTGGGCACAGCAGCGGGCATTGACGGCTGACGGCCAGGGCCCGCCGCAGACCCATGCTAGGAGGCGACCTGTGGCAAGGGCATGGCACGGCCCAGTGCACGGCTTGCAATCACAAGGCTGAGTCTGCGACCCCCCCTTCCTTCAGCACATCATATTCTGCTACACTCAGGCAAGGGCGGCAGCTGAACAATGTCAGCATGCAGTCTCACACATCCCTGGCCACTTACTAAACCATGGCTGATGCCTATTGTCTGCTAATATGAAGTCCCTGATTTAAAATTGTAGCTAACCTATTGCATGTGCAACCCTTACCTCGCCCGCAGCTGTACCAGCGAGTGCACCAGCCCGCGGCAGGCAAACGCGATGCGGTGCACGGCGGCGCGCAACGCGGCCAGCTCAGCAGCGCCCCCCATGGCGCCATACAGGGGGTCCGGTATGTCGTCCGCCAGCTGGCCGGGGATGACTCGCAGGGAGGCGGCGCCAAAGGTGCCTAGCCGAGCCACACGAGTGGAGTAGAGGCCCTGGGGGTTGATCCGCTCCATCACTGCCACCTGCTCTCGCGCAGGGTGGGATACACACAATGTGGCCAACAATCAACTGCCCTTCACAGCACACCTTGCTGCTTGTCAATCGAACTTCCCTTAACACCTACTGCTTGCACTGACTGGTGACCATATCGCCACAACAGCCTTCCAAGTTTCACTCTCTCAGGCAGAGGCAAGAGCATGCCTCCCCGCCCCGCCCTTCTTGTGGCACCCTCCGATACCGCTCGGCCACCCTACCCACCTCACGCAGCACGTCTTGCAGGTCAAAGGTGTCCATGGCCAGGACAAGGTCATACTGCACCATGTCCTCAAGCTCATCGAACTCCCGGGCTGTGCGCTGCGACAGCAGGGGCAGCAAATGTGCGGTAGGAGTAGTGGGATTTAGGGCAAGGACGCTTCGCGGGGCATGGGATTCGACTGGGCATCATGGAGCGGGCTACATGAGATGGGAAGGCAGCACGCTCAATCACAAATTTGCAAGCAACATCAGGCAGGGCCAGACAGGCCTACATAGCATGGAAGGGTTGCAAACCTCTGGAGCTTGAAACACCATGCGAGACACATTTTGCACTAGCAGCTGCCGTCACCTATATAATGCCCAAGGCCCAGTACACAGCTAAACATTGCGCTGACCGCACCGGCTGAAGGGGCAAAGCCATTTCACGCGCTATGCTCGCGACGCGGGGGTCATGTGGCCCGGGAGCTGCCCAGCCGAGAGATGCAGACTCCACGGTGACATCTAGGGGCTTGCGCAGGCGGCACAGCATGTACTGCATAACCGCCACAGCAAGCACTGCCCGGCAGCTGTTGCCTGCAGCACTCCAAGCAGCACCATTCAGTGCAGGGTTACTCCTGCTGCCACCTGGCTTAGGCTGCCTGGACTCGTCCTGAAGGTAGGGCATGCATAGCGATGTGGGACTTAACTTGGCCACTAGCAGGATGAGCATGCATCCATTCTCATCAACAACACAGTACTCCCTCCTCAGAGGCAGTGCACTGATGACTGCTAGCCATGTAGCAGACGAACAGAGGGTCACAGGTGAGATACCTTCGTCCAGGAAGAGGATGCGCACAGTATCCTTGAGCTGCCGCTGCCTCGCCAGCTCTGCTGCGTAGGGAGCAGCCCGGAAAACGGGGCGCACAGGCGCACTTTGCGCAGAGCTTGGCTCCCCGCCTGCCTGTGGCTGCGCCAAGTGCCCCTGCAACTGCTTAACCTTCAAGAGCTGCAAGTAACTCTCCAGCTGCTCTGCTGGCAACGCTTCTGGTCCGCTAGGTGCTGACTGGGGTGCATTGCTGGACCCTGAGCAGGAACCCTCAAGACGCACTTGACCCTGACGGCTGAACTTTTGCTCCAGAGAAGTCCCCTGCTTCTTGGGAGTAACCGCAGGGGCGGGAGGGTCAACCAGGAGTGGGCCCCTCTGCCCCTCGCTCCTCCAGAAGCTATACACTCCATCGGCTGCATAGCTGGTGGGTGCTGGGAAGCCGGTGGACAGGCTTGTCGCCTGCAGAAATGCAGATCCTAGTCAGCACTCCTGGCTGGGCAGACAGGAGCTGAGACAATCTGCAGGGTCGGCTGTGTTCGCCCTCCTGCCAAGCATTGACCCGCACCTGGAGGGGCAAGCCCGCAGGCTCACGTTGGCGGTCCAACCGCTGTTCATACGGAGCCCTGGTAGATCCAGGGGCGCCTGGTTGGGGTGTCTGAGGAGTTGGGCACACAGTGGTGCGAGAACTGCAGGACGCAGACGCCTTTCTCCGCAGCTTGGCTACCCGCACCGGCCGCCGTGCTACGAAGCCTGATCCTGTGTCACTGAAGGAGTACGGAAGTTGAGCTAACATCGTCGCTTGAAGCCGCTATCTGACTACCAAACGCATCCCCTGATACTGCACTAGCCATACGTTTATAAACCTTTGCAGTTTGCTTGGTACACGAACGTCGATATGGGTTACGGGCCAGCTCGGTGTGGCAACTCTGTCTTAAAGATCAATTCTGATCAGCCGCGGGAAGAGGGTACCTGCGAATCCCAAAGACCCAAGAAATCCACTGTATCGACTGTACCATGCTGCAGGCTGCTGCTCCTCCCTCACCTTTTTCGGCCTTCATAACAAACGTCCACAAACATGAAACCCTTTGACACAAGCCACGGGTGACAGTCTGACACTCGAAGGAAAACTCTGGTTATAAGGGGTGCAAGCACAATTGTGGCAGAGATCGGTGCAGTCATGCGCCTCATGTTACCTCACTCCCCTAGGCACGGCTCTCTGACTCAAGCCTGGGACCAATGCCCTGCTCAGAAGGCCAGCAAGTCTGAGGCACTCTGAAAATATGTGAATATGTTGCTATCAGCACACTTCAGACAGTGCCGATCGGAGAGTAGTCTGACTAGTAAGGACCACAGTCAAGGGACACAGCTTTTGTCTAACACTACAGGCTTCACTGAAAATATATAAGAACCCACGTTACCAATCTGAGTGGGCCAGAAGTTTTATGAGTCTATATATGCATACACATATACACATTTGTGCCAAGGTTTAGGATGACACAAGTTCATTGGCAAGGGCGCACATGAGAAAAAAGATATGTCAGTCAGCTCTGTTTTCAACAAGCCTGACAATTCATTCTGCATCCAGCCCTGTCCATTGCGTCCAGTCCAGTCCAGCCCAGCTGTACTCCCTGTTCGCACTACCTGCCACCCATACTAATAGTCAGGCAGCAGCCAGGATGTTACAAAACTGTAAGTTTGGCCTATGCCGCCAAACAGTGCCACACGAAATATCTGTCCAAGGGAAGATTCTAGAGATGTTTTTCTGTCGAAGACAGCCTATGCCAATGGCATTGCCCACCTCCCTGCTAGTTACGGCAGGGCCGCTCCATGCAAATTGTAAAATCGTGCAAATCAACCTCACCTTATCGCTTGGTTAGAAGCTGTTGCCCCACAAGCAGACGCTCATCAAGCAGTTGCAGCAGTGGTGCTGCTGCGTCCTGGGCCCCAGCCTTGATGTTATTCATCATCTGGTCCGCCAGGGGGCCCATAGCCACCGGCCACCAAAAGGTGTTGCCAATGGCAGTCTGCACCCCTATCGTTATGACTATCCGCACCACGTTAGGCAGCATAACACCCTGCCCCTTCAGGACCGCCAGCGCCACCCGCTCCGCCACAATAATCGGCACCTGGGACAGGAAGTACATCATCCACAGGCCGCCGGTGGTGGTGCCCATCAGGTACCAGTAGATGGCCTCGTGGATGAGGCCGGAGGTGCCAAACGAGGCGGTGGACGCTAGCAGCTGCCGCAAGGGCTTGTTGCGGGCAGGCGCCACCTTGGGGTCGCGCACAAGGCGACCTGCAGCACAGAGTGGTGGGCATGACACTTGACGCCTGCTTGCTTGGTTGCGTTCTTACAACAAGTCAGTCTGACGCAGGTTGGTCGCAGAACTGTGAAAAGGAAGGACCGCAAGCAAAAGGCCCTGGGTGAGATGCGAAGTGCCTGTGCGAGGTTTCATATAACAGGACATGCCTGTGAAGGCTGGCCTTACCCTCGACGATGGGGTCGAAGATGAGCGTGCGCAGCGTGTTGCCTGCAGCCAAGTCCCACCTGCAAGGCCCAGCACATATGTTGAGGTCCTTGGGCTGCGCTTAGCTTCCTTGAACGAATGCAGCCGCGTCAGTTTGCTTTGCACAGACTCGCCTTCACTCAACGAGGGAACCCTCACCAGTCCATACATACACGTGTACACACATGCCGGGGCCATGCAGGACCTCCCTCTTCAACGAGTGGAGCACACCTCTTGTTCCACCAGGACGCAGTAGAGTTGGAGAGCCATGGCTTGTCGAAGTGAGGAGAGACTTGGAGCCCTAGCAACCCAGTCAGCAGCACTGCTGGCCCGTCCATGATGGCGCTCAGCAGCCCATATAGCCCCCAAGCTGCAACTTTAAGCAACATGCACATCATTTTAGTGGGCCGCGCATATCTGCATTGTGCCTGGTGTACACATACATATGACGTGCGTTCATTCGCAACCATATACACAAGGGCTCGTCCTCTGTGTTGTGCACCCATTCGATAGCACCGAGTTGTGGACACATTACAAGTGGACAGGTTTGGGGCGTGATGCAAACCAACTGCCAGCTCTCTGCACACTGGGCCTGGACATGACCCAGACTCTCTGATGCAACCACTCACTCAGCAGGAAGGACCGTAGCATGCTTGGCATCTCTGGCCATGTCCTCAGGGCGAAAATGACTGCTGCAATAAGTCCCAGCTTGCCCAACCAGGCACCAAGCATGGAACCGGCACCGCCCGCATCCTCTGCTAGCCGCCCTTTCTTGTGCTTCGCCTCAACTTCATCTGTACTGGGTCCAGCTAGGGCACAACTGTCGGCCGCACTCAGTAAAGCTTGCCATGTGCATCATAAGAATGCAATCAGCCTGGGGAGCACAGTCGGAACAACCTAGCTGGAGTTGGAGCCAGGTATGGGGCAAGGCATACCCAAGATAAAGGCCGCGTGGAAGCTGCAGAGCTGCCTCTAGCACACTCAGGACATCAGCATAGTCACCACTCAAGCCAAACTTAGCTCCCGTGCAAGCAGCACCGACCATCACCACTCTTTCGGTTACGCACCATCCTTTGGAGTAATAGGGGCCATGTAGACAGCCAGGAACTGGGACAGGGAAAGACGCTTGTCTACAAGTGGGCCTCTGTGTACCGCCCACGACACCGCCTGCAGCAACAGAATAGTCGGGGCAGCCCTTGCCAGACAGCCAGCAGGCAGGGATATCCTATCAGGACACAACTACCAGCATTATCGTGTGAGTCAGCAACAGGAGGGTTCCCTGCTCTGCACTGCTCCCCAATGCGATGGACATCAAGCATTACCACTGCGGGCCCTGACAGCTTAAGCGGCAGGTAAGCGGCCCAGGCATACGGACCTTGAAGCTGGCCAGCCATGCTGTATTGAAGACGGCCAGCATGATAGTTGTTGCATCAAGGCCGCGGCAAAACAACCTGGGTGCGGCGCAGTTGCCCAGCACAATAGGCAGCACCGCCAGCAACCTGCAGGTCCAATTACATCAGCAGAGTGAACAAGGTGGCGTAAGGTTCAGGTTTGCAGGCATTGGCCAGGTTGGACAGAAGTATACTTTCGTCTGTCCAGGGCAACCTTGACGTTTCTACCTTGGCGTCCCAAACCTCAATCCTGACAAAGCTCTCAACCAAACCCCAGACAAGGCCATGAACACCAGTACGGTTGTTAGGGCTTGGCCATAACCCAAGCCGTAGTCTGCTCTGCAAGTTGCGAGGAGGTCTGCGAATGCCATCATGCACGACATTACGCAAGGAGGGCGGCTGCGTGCTTACAAACACTGGTTCCAAGGCTGCTAGCCGCTCTTGGTGTATGTATTGATAAACAGGCACGTCACAGCGCGCTAAAATGAGTCAAAGGCGCCTCTTACTGAAGTGGGCGGAAGTGTTTTTAAACCGGATAAAGACCAATATGAAGCTCGGTTTGCTTCACCCGGACTTGGCTGATCTTTGGCCGCTCATTCTCCGGCACCTGCATGTCCATGATGCTCTGCAGTTGGCCCGAACAAGCAAAGAGTTAAGAGCAGCCGTGATCAGCTGCTGGACTCAGGCACGGCCCCAGCTGCGCGCCTTGGTGGTTGCCTCCGCTGACAACCAAGTCTTGCTACTGGACCCCCTCACAGGTGTCGGCCTTATCTACTCCTACACAAGCACCACCTGGGCGGTGTTGCCTTGAACCCCAAGAGTCGATGAACTAGCATGAAGACAACCCGACGTATGCGGTTGTGCCAATAGGGCTGTGGCTCTGACCCTTGAGTGTCACTTCCCTGCGCACTCAACCTGTGCTGCGGACAGGGCAAGTCCTGGCCGGAGCCTCTGTTGGGGAGGGTGCTGGTGGAGGCTGGCCAACGTCTCTGGCAATTGATGGCAAATGTAAATCCTGCTATGTCTGCCAGTACCAGGTATGACGAATCGGCAGGCATTTTGATATGCACGTAAGACTGATGGCAACTTTGGAACCTGCTATGTTTGCCACTTCCAGGACTGACGGCCCGGCAGCCATTGTGGTGTTTATGTTCGTCTTCGGCAGCCTGTTAGGCCTTACGGAAAAGTAAAGTTGCAGTTCGCTGTGTCCGGCTGGGCAGCCGCCATTTTGAGGTCTGGATGCAATGAGGACTGCGACATGATGGGGAGCGCTGAAATGGACAGTGTGTCACCGGTCCACTTCTCACAGGGAGATGCCATCTGTGAGTTTAGCCTGCCTGGCCTTGGCTTCCAAGCGGCCTGGGAAGGCCTGAGCACCGATGGTCTCCAGCGTGAAGGCTCGGAACCGGAAGGAGTGGTTGTGGCCCAGGGTCGAGTGTACATTGCCTGGTAAGCATGCCGGCAGGCAGCCAGCGGCGGAGCCGTGCTAGGATCTACTGCGAATTCTGCAAAGGGTCCAAAGGATTATGGTGCAGCCCTGGAATTTACAGTCTGCAGCATCCTTGCCCGAGAGCGGTCCAAGACACTGGCCCACTCACAAACCCTCGCCGCCGGACCCTGCCGAGTTCTTATCGAAAGCGCTGGTTTGTTTGAATTGCGTGTGTCGTGGAAGCCTGTTTGCCATGCCATTCGCCTGTCCACAGGGCTTCTACTGGCTGGATCACGTCTCACAAGCGAGCTGCTGGCGGGTGGAGTGATCCAGAGCGCCTGGCCCTGGGTGCCAGGCTGGTACCCTGGGGCATGCGGCTGGGGCCTGATGGCGCCCTGTATGTGGCAGTCAACCCTAGTTACTTCCAGGTGAGCATAAGCAGGGTGCCATGCTTGGGCTGGGTCTGCAGATGTGAAGGAGTCAAGGATTCTTCTTAATATTGAGTTATTCGTTCAATCAATCAATCATTACACTTCCCAAGCAGCAGCATAAGCATGTGCCGTAGATGCGTCGCAACCAAGCAGCAAAGAATGGCAGAAAAGCCTGCCCTATATTGAGTTATTGTGCGCCATGAACATGCATGCATTGGCAGGCTGACTAGATACTGCTCGGCTAGCCCTCGGCTTGCTTGGCTGCTTGGGCAGCACCCCCGGTACAAGAACGACTTCCAGGTACATGGCGTGTTGCTTCCCACAGGAGGGGAGTTATGGAGACGAGCCTAGAGCAAGGGGGGTGGGAACAGTAATGCGCGTACCACTGACTGAGACAGGTGGGAAGCACCCTTGCCCCATGCCCTGCAGTGCACAGGGAGGGCACGGTGCATGCGAACCTCATAGCTCCTCTTTTTGGGCTAAGGGCCGTGCTTGTGTTCCATTATGAGTAATGACTTACGGGGCCAAGAGGATCATTGTCTAGGCTAGCCTGGAAGCGCACCGCCACTTGACCATGCTGCCGTGAGTACTCACAAGTGGACATCATAAAGAGCCAGGATGTGCTATGCCCACCAACCACAGCATCCAAGGGTTATCAGAGAGGCCGCTGTTGTTGTCTGCAGGCCTCTTCGCCAGCAGAGCAAGGACGTTTGTCAACCCCGGCCACCTCTCACGGCCCAGCGGGCTCTGCTTTGACAGCCAAGGCGACCTGTTGGTGACTCACATGGGGGCCCAGGTCCTCAAATTTGCTGGGCCCCTTTCCAAGAGGCCCGGCTCGTATCTGGGCGTGCTCATTGACACTCGCCTGCCTCAGCATGGGCTGGGACCGGCGCTTGCCACCTGCAGCATGCCGCCCAAACCGTTTGACATCTGCTGGTGCGGCGGCATGCTGTTCATGACGACTCATACCTGCAGTGTGGAGGGGGAGGCGGAGCATGGCAAGCTGAGCGTGTGGGATGAGAGTGGGGTGCTGCTCAAGGTCCATGACTTGTCAGCCCACCGTCACCCAAACATGCTGGCTGTGTATTCCCTGCCTGGGCGATTGACGTGAGAGCTGGCAGCCCCCAGAGGTTTTGCTATGCCAGCTGTACACTCTGGCGTTGTTGTCAACTGAGTTTGCTCATGGGTTTCGTATTGGTCTGGGTCAGAAGCATGCTCCCCCATATCACATGTAAGCGAACGAACGTATGATGAGCCCTGGACAGCATGCCAGTCTCATGTAGAAAAGTACATAGGTTATCTAGCTGCTTGTCTTGGAAAAAACGGACAAGCAGTACGTCCAGTCTTCCCAACAACAACCCTGCAGACATTTAGGTACCAGTATACTGGCGCGCCAGCAATTAAACCTCATTATATTTCATTTCCTGTATCGGCCTGGTAAGCCGCCTGGGCATAACTACCCTTGATGACCCCAGGTGTGGGCCATAATTAAGCCATGGCCTAAGAGTCACTCAATGTGGCGCCCCACCTAGGGTTCCAATAACAATGTCTCGTTACCCCGGGTTGCTGGCTTCAGCACCCCGAAGTGCATCATCTAAGATGGAATGCGCGTGACAGTGAAATGTCAGACACTCTGGCGGGTGCCAGCTCAATTAGCAGTGCAAAGAGTAGGGGACAAGCAAACAAGCACCTAGCCCCTTAAATCTCAACTATACTTCACTTCTCTGCAACATTTTTTAACTGCCGCTGGTGTGTCCCGCTGTATGCTGGGCGCACAGGTTCTGCCATGCGTTCTTGATTTGTTTACGTTTCGCACTTGGTGCGTGCCCAACTGCCCATGGAGTGCCCACGCCGGCCCGCCTCCCCCAAAACACCGATGCCAACCAGTTCAAGATTCAAGCCGACCATGCGATGTGGTCAAGGGGAAGAAGGCTCACGAGTGCTTCCAGGTAGTACCTAACCACCTAGTCCCAAAGAAGCAACAACCAGCGAGCACCCCAGTTCAGCTCTGATGACCCAGCACCACTTGCTTGAGCGCGTTAAGCCGCCCTCTGCAGCTGTGGGATGAACCCTCTACGACCTGAACGGTGTATAAGAGTGGCACAGAGTACATCGACGCACACAAGGAGCAGCTCCTGCTGTGCATCATGTACCTCCTGCTGTGCGACGTTGTACTCCGTCCACTCTTGTACACCGCTCAGGTTGCAAATGATCCGTTCCACGGTCGAAGTGGGCGGCAAAATGCGCCTCGAAGGAAGTGACTCCGAGTCAGCACAGCTGCACAGGTGTGCTCACTGCTTGCGCCACTTTGATGTTCGGCGACGATGACCTCCTGCAGATCAGTCCAGACCAGCAGATGACGGTTCACGTTGGGCTGCTGTTCAATTGCCGCAGCCCCTGCGGCTCACCCTTTCATGCCTTTGTTAGGCAGCAGTTGAGAGCGCTGTAGTTTTCACGGCCACTTCAGCTTCCTTGCCAGTCTACCCGGGAGGTCCACAGCCACAGCCGCCCATGCTGGCCATGCTGGGCTTACCCCAGGCGCGAGTGACCCCAAGTCTGGCCCAAGTCACTACAACCGTGGGCTGAGACTATAATCCTGCTACCAACACTCGGGTCGTAGCACAATTGTGGTAAGGTGGCCCCCTCAGGCCAAAGTGCAGCAGCACTGCCCATGATGGTCACCATCAAAGCCAGCATCGTAAGGCCTTCATCTGACCTTAACCGTCTGCCTGGGCCCCGTGGGCTGCCTATAATTGGCAATCTGTTAGACATAGGCAACGTCAGGGCACACCAGTCGATCGCAGGTAGGGGTTGGTGTTATGCCTTGAGGATCCCTAGAGCTTGCAAGGGCACCTGCAGCCTGGCTTTGCTTTCCCCCTTCTCCACCAGCGCTTCCTCACCAATTTAGCCCTGAAATTTCTTGCAGGTTGGGCCCAGAAATGGCCACTTTACAGGTTCCAGGTGCTTTTCACAAACCATGTAGTTGTCACAGACCCCCAGGAGATAGCTGCCCTGGGACGGGGAACCGAGGCGCTGCCGCGGCCGATAGACTTAATATATCAGCCTTTCAACCAGGTACTGTGGGTTTCCTGAGAAGAGTGGCAGCATACTGAGATTAGTCGAGTGTGCTTTTCTCTCATGCTTCTCGGGCAAGTAAAGTGCGTGGCTCATCAGTGCAAAGCCAGTGGGGCTCCATAGATATGTGCCTTCTCCACTGGAGTTGACAGCTGGAGTAAGCATGTAGCAGCTTGGCCACACGGGCGCCTGCGAACCCTGCTACAGCTCACTTCATAGCTGTTGTTCTCTGTGGTGTGGCAGATTGGTGGCCCCCAACGACGACCCAGCCTAGTCACTACGAAGCGGCCTGAGCTGGCAGCAGAGATCAGGAGAGCATGCGCACCAGCTTTCAACCCCGACAACCTGCGCAAGACATTTCCTGTCATTAGGTAAGCTAGCGCAGCAACATTCATGAGAGGGATCAGGGCTCGGCTATCATGGCTATCAAGGTGCAGACTGATTGCCCTTAGCCTTGCCATTGTGCAACAGGCTGTAGCACAGCCCGCTCCCATGACCCTTCCCCCGTGCAGGCAATGCGTGAGCAGTGTGTCAGATGCTCTAGCTGAGCGCGCACGACACCAGCAGCAGCGGCAGGAGGAGAGGTTGCCTGTTGAAGCCGGGGAGGACATGTGTGATGCTGCCTTGCGAGTGGCTCTCGACGCAATCGGGATTGCCCTGTTTGCGCGGGACTTCAAGGCCAGCAGCTATGGAGACAGCCCTGTGCTAGAGGTATGCGCGTGTTCTGGGCGTTTCCTAACCGCATACACTGTGTCCGTTTGGTTTGCATTTGGGGCCATGCTTTGCTAGACAGAATAATACTTGCAGACATATGCGCGGTGGTAGCCGAGCCTGCGAGCCAGGCACCCATGAACGTGACAAGGGCGCCTGCTACCAGGCATGATCACTTCTACAGTTGCATGCTTTCTGCTGCACAATGGTGCAGACCTTGCCCCAGGTGTTGGAGGAGATTTCCCTGCGAGCACTGAACCCGCTGAGGGCTGTGAGGCACACGCTCCTGCCTTGGACCAGGCGAGTACCGGCCCCTCAGTGACCTCGCGCTTCAGTGTTGCCGAGGCAACGTGCTGAATCGAAGGGCCAAGGCAGGGGCGTGGATAACATCAGAATAGCTACCCCGTGAAGTGACATCGTGATGTGACAGGCCGTGAAGTGCTCTACAAGTTTGCCAAGGCTTCTCGAATCAGGCTGAACAATTCAGACTTTCACTGTCGGGCTTACGTTTATGGAGCCACAGGGAGGCACAGGAGTTTGAGTGTGGGCTGCGCTACATCCACCACCTTTGGGCGGAGCTAGCTAGGGAGACTCGAGCGATAGACTTGGCAGAAGCGGAGGCACGTGGCGACACATCTCTACGCGTCTGCCTCGCCAAGATGAGGGTGCGAGCTCCTGCTGGCTTGTGCACACTTGTGTTGCTGCTGCTTGATGATGGTAGTGGTGACGGCCTTGCAGTTGAGTGGAAGAGGGGGGGGGTAGGGGGGCGGCTGATGTGTCAGGGAGCTGTCAAGCAATTTGCATGAGTTGGGTGGCGCTGTGTGAGGCCATCCAGGGGACCAGTGTTGCTCGCAGTTGGTGATAGGAGGGTGATGCAGCCACTTAGAGGGCTCCCTGGGGAGGAGCCAGCCGTAAACGCTGCAAGCCAGCATGCCCATGCGTCTGTGCTACACAAAATTGCAGGACCCGGCCACAGGCCAGCTGCTGTCTGAGGACGAGCTGGCACCCAACATTGCGACCTTCCTGGTGGCAGGTGGGCTTGTGCCTGGGCATGCCCCTCGCGGGGGGGTGCCTGCCCCTGTGTGGCAGGGCCCAGAGCTGCACATTGTCTTGCCTTAGCTAGCTGGCAGGTGGGGCCTCTGACGTCCTGGAAGAACCCGCGCAGCAGCTAGCAAGAGGAAACACACCCACATTTGTGCTCCCCGATGAACACCTGGATGTGGAGTTGATGGAACATATGCTGGGATGGCTGTGCAGGGTTTGAGTCCACAGCGCACAGCGTGGCGTGGGCCCTGTATGATCTTGCCCGGCACCCTGAGGCACAAGCCAAGCTTGCCGCGGAGCTGGGGGCGGGAGGGCTGCTGTGGAACCAAGGACAGCCCGGGCGGGAGCTGCAGTTTGGCGACCTGTCTACCCTGCCCTACCTGGAGCAGGTCAGGGCAAGCAAGCCTAGCTGGAAGCATGCGGTGTGCTGTCTGGAGTCGCTCAGTTTGCAGGGGCTCCAGGGCTTGACCCCGTCCTGCTCAGCCCTGGTGTGTCTGCAAGTGCGTAGGCAGAGACTCAAATGGGTCAGCACAGCTGTCGTCACTAAGTTCCGTCTGTTCCGCGTGTGGGAGTGCAGGTATGGAAAGAGTCCCTGAGGCTTCATCCTGCTGGTTCTGTGGTTCCCATCAGGTGGGCACATGTGCAGTGTATGGGCCAATCTCTTGCCCGCCTATTTGCTTTCATTGAGCCTCCTGGTGTGCATGTTGCTGGCAGTATCAATTATAAACTGTCCAGCAGGTTTGCTGGGAGGGTTTTTGGTTGTTGAAAGCAGTGTTCTGTGGGATTAACCGCGGTCTTATTGGGACATTGAGCTTGTCACCATCTGCTGCCGTTTCCTAAGGCTGCCCTTGGCCACTGCCACAGGCAATCGGACCGCGAGGTGACCCTGCGCAATGGGGTGCGCTGCCCGCCCGGCACTTTCTTCTGGCTGAGCATCATTGCGCTCCACCTGTCACCCTTCAATTACACCGAACCCCACCGCTTCTGGCCAGAGCGCTGGCAGCAACAGCCGCCGCAGCCAGCACAGCAAGGGAGTTCGGCCAACGGGAAGCACTTTGCAAATGGCGCCTTTTTACGGGCAAGCCCAACAGCAGCAGCTTTTGGTGCACGTGAGCAGCCAGTAGCGGGCAATGGGGGTGTCTGCCCCTTTGGCTCCAGCAGCAGCGGGCATCCGACCCCTGCAGGCAACTCCGCTGCGCCAGGCAGGAGCTTCATGCCCTATGCCATTGGGTCCAATGACTGCATAGGGCAGGGACTGGCAAACGTGGTGGGCAAGGCCATGCTGGCCATGCTGTGCTCCCGCTTTGCCTTCACCATAGCACCACGCATGGGCAGCCCAGAGGACGTGCGCGCCGCGGAGGTCATCCGGCTCACGCTACAGCCAGGGGATGGGGTGTGGTTGCTGCTCACCCCACGGGACGGTGCAGTGGGGCACGGTGAGCGGCCGCTGGCAAGCAGGGCTTGTGGCGCTCCAGCTGCTGCTGCAGCCGGTGGGGTCGTTTGACTGGCAGGCTAGTGAGCTGGGTCTCGTGGGGGACACACAGCTAAGACAGGGTGGAATATGCTATTGTGACATGGTTCCAACTGTTGGGGTGGAACTGCCTGTGTTTCGTTCGAGTTCGAGGTTCGCACATGAATAACCTTTCCTGAGCAGCGCGCCTCCGCACACTACAGCATGACTCACTGCTGTCGGACAGCAGCACTGCTATCCTTTTTTTGATGCAACTTCCTGCATTAGCACCGCTACCTTCTTTTAATGCAACCTCCTGCATTCAGGATGCTTGCAAGCGCTGTGGTTTATATGTATTATTTTTTTCACTATATTTTGACTAGATGGTGGCCGCGTCCACCTTTTTCTGGGCTTGAACTTGACCCCAGATTCGGTGACTCCAGCTGTGACTGCATGCGTATCCAGGTAAGGAAGATTCAGTTTATTCTTCCCAGCTCCATTTGAGCTGCTTGGGCTTCTGTGTTGACATGAGTTGTTGGCCTCTACTACCAGAGCAGGGCACAGTGAATGGCTCATGAGCCACCCACCAGCCTAAGCTCAGCCTTGAGGGTTTGCTTGCGTCATGTTGATATGAACGCAGAATGGGTGTTGGTAGAGGCAAGGTTCTGTAGTACCGTATCTAGATCAGCTAAGCTAGTACCTTAGCTGTTCAAAAGTTTGCCTTCCTGAGCTAGCATCCAAAGTAAGCTTGGGTGTCAAGAGAGCAAACCAAACAGCAAACCGCAACTGCACTCTTTCAGTTATGCCAAACAGTCTCGAGTCAGGCTGGATTAGCAGATAACCAGTCAAACCTGACTCACAACCGAAAGGGCTTGCTGTAAATAGTATGTAGCTTTGGGCGTGACGATAGGGTCAAGTTACTGCAGTCAGACCAAATACTAGTTAGTAGCATCCCTGTTTGTCCATGCTCAGGTAGGTGGTAAGTGTAGGTCTGGCCTCTATCCAAGCCTTGTGGGTTGACAGGTGCAAGCAAGTTGGCGTTGAGAGGAATGCCCGGTTTTGCTTGAACGGGGAAGGCCTGCTGTCAGTGCCAAGGCCTGGATGGCACTATTTTGGTTCCGGTGCATTTGAAGCTCACTCAAGCAGGTGCGCGCCTACAGAGTAGCTGAGGCTCTTATGGATGCTTGCTCTAGTAGTGTGTAGGAGAACCCCACCATTCCACCTGGCACTCTGGTTGCAGGCAGCCTGCGCCCTGCCACCCTGGGACAGAATGGGGTCCGATTGACGCCGTGCTAGGCCAATAGTAACTTGATCGCAACTGCGCTATTTGCACCGCCACAGAAGTTCGGTGTGAGATGTGCATGCACGCCTTGCTACACAACTGACAACCATGGTTGACGAGCTCCTGGCAGGTCATGAACGCAAGCTCAAACCAACCATGTCGCCATCGCCCGAAGCGAACCGCATCAACATGTGCCTGGGACCCAGCTGCGCACGGGTTGGGTGAAAAGCCGGATGGCGCGAACGGCGCCCGGTCTTGTGTCCCTTTCCGCTCGAGGACAATCTCATAACCGCTGTCCGGCAAACGCGTACCCAAACGCTCTGAGCTATTTTGTTAACTAAACAGTGCTTGCACTTCTCAAATCGTGCCAGCGGACGGAGTACGGAGGCAGAAGCTTACCTGTTGAAGCTCAGCAGTGAAACATGCGTATAACGTGTCTAAGCGCGCTCAACTTGCTGGTGCAGCTGTTGACGGTGAGGCTTGTCATATTTTGAATCAACATGATGGCATCGAGCACTGCCCTGTGGCGCCCCACGTGCCAGGGTGTGGGACATATTTAGAGTGTTTGCATCCTGGGAACACGGCCTGTGCTTGTTGCACTTGAGCGGTAGTCCAAGTACTGCCATCAGGCGCCCACGTGACCCAGTGAATCTAGGTTCTCATCATCACTGAAGAAGGCAAGCGCATCACCGCAGGTGTGCCTGCTGAAGGCACTTGGGTGGGAGTCTAGCAGTGTGCAAGGCATCAGTTCAGCTGAACATCACTGCTATTTGCAGATGGGATGTGGCGTGGGCATATTCCTCATTGTGCGGCAGGAGCTTTGGGTACAGGGTGACTGGGCATGGTCAGATTTTTTCAACAACTTCAAGAGCAGCGGTGCAAACGTGTGCCTGATGGCCAAGCCCAGGTGTGCGGCACGACACCACCCAGCATTTACCTCCCCACTTTTGGAAGGGAAACGCAAGCAGCAGCTGACACTCTGAGCAGCCTGTGTTATGTTACGTTCACCGCAATGGCCTGCGCCCTCCAAAAAAAGCTGTGCCTGCTGCTAACCCACGTTTGGAGTTGTTATGCGCAGCTTGGGGTCCAACGTCTGCGCGTACAGCTACGTGGCGGTGGCTGTTGGTTGGGTTGTTGCTATTCTGGTACTGCTTGTGCAGGTGAGAGGCGCAGTGCTGTGATGTGGCTGCGTGTCTTGTGCATGCATGGAGACCAGCCCTAGAGTCGTTCCGGGACGCTTGCCTGCCAAGGCATCCCTGTTGTTCCAGGGCATGTCACTGTTGTGCTCGCCCAACTCTGTTGGCTTCTCCCCGGTCATAACCAAAAACGCCAGCTGCCTAGTTGGCTCAGTTGGGTGTCCTGACCTTGCAGGTGTTTAAGGATAGCTGGCGGTGCGCTTGTTTTGAGTACCTTGTCGGCTTTTTTGCCGTGGTTTGGTGGGCTGTGGCTGCTATCGTGGCCACGGGTAAGTCAGCCGGCTTGTGAGAAGAGCTCTTCCGTTGCTGCATAAGCTTTTTGCAATGGGCTGGATCCCATCTGGATGTCTTGGCGTGCAAGCAGATGTGAGACAAATCGACAGAGTTAAGTGTACCTTTGCTGTGTATGCAGTGTATGGCGTGCAAGCCAACAAAGCGGACGTGCCTAAGCAGAATTACCGGGCTTACACCATCTTACTGGCTTTCGCCCAGCTGGGGCTGGCTCTTATCACTGTGGCCCTCACCTGTTGCGGTGGCTGTGGGCGCAGCAGGAAAAAGGAGCAGCTGCCAAATACGAGGACTAGCAAGTTAGGGAAAGGTGCGATGGCGTGTATGGCATGCCTACCGCAATCTGCAGCAGTGAGGGTCTGTCGGCTTTGCATCCAGAGGGGGGTTACTTGTGCTTCTTGTACCAAACTGAGGCGCTGATGGCGCCAAGTTTGTCTACATGCATGGGTGCTGCGCTCCGGGGTGTATACGAGGTTTTAACAGTTGCCCGGGCTGAGGCTGGGTTAGTCCTTGTTGCAGGCGAGCCTTTGGAGGACCTGAAGGATCGGATAGCCGCCATCCATTCGGTTCGCAAGTCCAAGAACAGCGGCGCTGACCTGTCACCCCTGCGCAGCCCTCACAGCATACGGAGCGCTCCCAGGGAAGTCAACCTGGTCTGAGCCTGAGTGGGCAGTTATGAGGGATAGAGAACGGGGCAGGTCATCATGTAATGATGGGCTGGCCATTTATATTCAGCCAGTCCTGGGGTGCAGATCGTTGCCCACCCCGCCTGTGACTTTACTCTTTGCATGAATCATCAGCTGGGAGCGCTCCTGCCCCCGCTGGTATCTGAGCTGCATTTCCCAGTTGGTTGACACTTACCTATTTCTCTGGCGTATGTACTTCTTCTTCCTGCCTCACACCTTAGTGGGCTGAGTGAAGCTGCAAGGAGGTCCTAGTGCACCCTCATTGGACTGGTATCGGGCAAGTATGCGTGCGGTGTTTGTCATGTGGCCAAGTAATGCTAGCCCCCCTTGTGGCATGCATAGCTCATAGTGGCAGTGAGTCTACTGTGCCTCGTTTTTCCGTAACTTCTCCTTTCTAAGGCTAGACCTCTCTGGCACTCCACTGATTCGTAGCTTCCTCTTACAAAGCACATGCATGCATCTCGGATGTGTTGTAGAGGCCAGATGCATCATGTCAGGAGTTAAAACAAAGTGTTGTATGTGCAAGCCTTAGTCTTGACTTGTTTGTAGGTTGCCATACACCTGTTGGCAACCCCTGCCAAAAGGGCAGTGAGAATGCTGCAATTGGGGTGCAAGGCGGCTTGTCATGGAATGACTTATCTGTGCCGTGGGGCTGCAGCGACAATGTGTTGCTCCTTGGTTAGACCGTCCCCTCGAGAGGAGTTAGCAACCCCTTTAAGGGCTCTGTATCTGGGCTCTACTCTATGGGTATCACCACACCTTTCATGTCTGTCTTCCAACGGTATCTGTTGTGTAGTTTAATACTTTGATCCTCGTTATGTACTATTAGGTCTCTTTAAAGACTTTGCAAATTTGCTGCACAAATGATACTGCAGGGCTGCTTGTACTTGGGTGGCGTGTCAACTTTTTGTGCGCTGTGACATGGTAGTTGTCCATGACCTGTTGAAAATGGTCTTGGAATGATTGGAAGACTGGCAGTCCCTGTTTGACATTGCTCATACCGTGGATTATAGAAGCTGACATGGCTGATCTGCAAGGGCTGATGCGGTAGTGTAATGATTGCAAGGGAGTTGAGTTACATCTGCACCTTGCTTGCAGGGGTGATGTCACCACCCATGTGGCTCTCAAGTGGTATGGCTCTGCCCCTTCTGTTCCCTTGAGGCAGCTGGTTTACCTTCTACTAGTGGGCGCAAGCCGTCGGTTTGGTAACATGCCAGGCGCACTACAAAGTTCACCTGGTCAGCTAGGTACGATCGACAGCTGCCGTCAAGCAAGCTGCCGCCATTCGTGTTACCAAGAGTAGGTGGGTGTGGGCACTGTTGTGCCGCGCTGCCACTTGCGCTTGAGCGCCGTCTCCTCCTTGTGGGAGGCGTACAGCAGCAGCGCGGGCCGCAATGCCCAGCGGGTTTCCACCTGCCCGCGGTGCGTGGCGAAGCGCAGCAGCAGCACCAGCACGCTGACAATCATCAGGCCAAGGCCGGCAAGCGCCTGCACAGCAAGCGAGCAGGAATCCTAGTGACAGGAAGCACCTAGGGGGCAGAGCAATGGGGTTGCTATGCACCTTCACAGAACGGACCTAGCATGCGCATAGCCTTCCACTCAGAGCATGCAGCCATGGAGGCCACCTCTCCTTGCCACATGCCTTACTCAGCCCAGGCAACTTGGCTTCACGCAACGCTGCCAGCCAATCCAGTTACTAGCAGAGGCATGTGCAACATGCCATCATGTGACCAGCCCATGGTGCCAATGAACCAAGTGCTGAAGTTTGCTCCCCAGGCTCAGCCACCCACCACAGCAAGTCGGTCCACAGTAGTCGATGCCAGATTGTCTACCTCCTGGATAGTGGCCGGGTTGCATGCGCAGGCAGTGCTCTCCAGGAAGTTGAAGTACCTAAAGTTGAGGCACATGCTGGGGCACGGCTGCACAGGGGGAGGGGCAGGCAGGGCTGGGTCCAGGAACAGGCCCCGCGGCCTACAAAGCCGGTGATTGGAGGTGTGCCTTGGGCGCCTTGGTGCACTGTGTCAGTAGCGGCAGCATGCAGGCCTCAGCCGAGTTTAGTAAGAGGAGGGCTGAACGCATGATGTCAGCCTCACAACGGCCAGCCGTCAAGGGACATATCGCGTCTGCGCAGACACCAGGGACCCGTGCTCACATACCAGGTTTGTTGCATTGCGCTCTGCACTCAGGGGGTGGAACTGCGGCGCCACCATGGCTTGAACCCCGGCGTCGTTCACTGACATGTTGAGGGCGGCCACCCCTGCAGCGGCTAGCAGGCTCGCATCCTCGCCAGTCACCTGCATGCAACCATGCAGGGCACAGCCCAGCCCCTTGGCTGCTGCTGGACAGCTAGTTAGGCTCGAGACTTCGGCTGGCTCTCGGGGCATGCACTTCGTGGAGCCCAGGGCATTTGCTTCAGTGTCAGCCTTGTAACGCCACTCCCAAGCAGCGGAAGGCGCTCAACTGGGCCTACTTGCCTCCCGCAGCTGCTCGTACGATGTGAAGCTGTACTTGTCGCCCGTGGCACGCTTCACCTGCACCAAAGCATGCTGTGGGCCTCCTCTCACACCTTTTCTCCTTTCACCATTCCAGGCAACCGTAGGGTTAATGAACACAGGTGGTGTTTTCAAGAGGTCTCCGCCTCTCGCAAACAACTTGCCTGACACCCATGCCAGCCGGGACGCTAAGATGCACGCAGCAGGTGCACAGCACAGCAGGCCCTTGTGCACAGGAGAGGCGGATCTTTCCACTATGCATACCGCACCCCACCCACCCACCCCCCTTGTCCCAGATTCACCAATGCCAGGAAGGCCTCCCCAAAAAGCTGCGCAAATGTGGACACTGCCGCCTGGTTCTGCTGCGTCAGCCCCAGCGCAGCGCTGTAGGTGCCCATGGAGCTGGTGCTGGCCAGCTCCAGTGTCTTGCTGGCGCTCTCGCTCACAGCCTGGCACCCCACCAGCCACGCCCCTGTGGCCACCAGCAGGATGAGCAGCCACACCAGCGTGGCGCTGTTGGCTGCGGCAGCACAAACCAGGGAGGGGGGGGGGGGGGTCTTGGTTGCGGGGTAAGGCAATAGGGGACTGTGACAGATTGCTCAGCAGGTGAGTTACACACCTGCCAACCCATGGCAATTGAGAGCCCACGTGTGTGTTTGCTTTCCGGCAGGAGCTGGACTGTAGTCCACCTGCGACCCCACAGTGTTGCAAAGCATACTGAGGACCCTGTATCAAAGCCACCCACCTGCAATGAGCGTCAGCAGCATCCATTTGAGGGTGCGGTGAGCCCGATAGGAGGCATCAGCCAGCTCCCGGCCCGAACCGTCCAGCCGTGGTGTGCCGCCTCCTGTTGAGCCCCCACCGCCTGAACCAGGGCCCTCCCCCGTTACGCTGTTGCCTCCCTGAGCTGCCTGCCGCTGCCGTTTCCGCCGCCACCGCAGAAGCATGGGAGCCGCAGCCCGCAACGCAGTCGCCACCTTACTAAAAGACGGCTTGCTAGAAGGGCCGCCGCTGCCATTGCCACTTATGCCTGCTGCCTCCGACGGCCGAGGCGCTGGGCGCACGTCTTTCTCCATATCCGACAGCACACTGTCATCGCTATTGAGCCGCGCAGCGCGCTGTTGCTGCTGCCCCTGCGGCTGGCTACCTGCGGCACCCAGGCCCTCCTCCTCATCTAAGGTCGATAGCTTGCCAGAGCCTTCCCTTGCGCTTGAGCCTGGCCTAGACTGCTGCTGCTGCTGCAGTGGCGGCTTGGCCTGGTGCTGAGCGGTGGCTTTGGACATGGAAGGCAGCCGGCGGTGGAGGGGCGCTCTGAGCTTGCCGACATCCACCACCACCGGGCTCCGCGACTCCGGGGGCCTGACAAGCTCCCCAGCAGGCTCGCCGTTGCTCAGCAGGCCCAGCACGCTCTGCATGCCCCCTGGCACCCTCGCCAGCCCCAGCGCTCGCTCCCACAGCCCAGCTGCCTGGCGCTTGTCGCTCCTGAGAGCCTGGGCGAGGTCTTGCACAGGCACCGCTGCTGCTGCCGCCGCGGGACCCCCTGCCGCTTCTGGCACAGCAGCGGCTGAGGGTCCAGGGTTGTCACCCACCGGCAGCGTGGATGCCTTGCGCTGCAGGGCGCTTGGAGAGGGCTGCCGCGGGAGTGGCAGCGAGACAGCACCCCCCTCGGGGCTCTCTCGACCAGGCCAACCAAAGCCATTGAGCAGCGCTGGCTGCTGCTGGGTCGGCCCTTGTTCAGAACAGGGCTCCCCAGCCAGTGGCCATGAGGGGGGCCGCGGCAGCCCAGGCACCGGCAGTAGGAGCTGTGTCTGCTGCTGCTGTAGCTGCTGCTGCCCCAGCTGCTGCTTTGTCAGCCTGCTGGCCTGCTGCTGATGTTCTGTGAGGGCGCCTGTGCCATACATGCGGCGGTGCGCATAGATGGAGGCAGCCACAACCAGCAGGGAGTAGATGATGCCTGCATGCGGGAGGTGACACAGTCAATCACGCCCAAGCTTCGTGACTGTGCAAAGCACGCTCTACAACTTGCATAGATAGCGCCCAGACATAGAGCGCCCAGGAATGCCAAGGTAGCGTGGGCAAACACACAACTTGCAGCATTCTAGGAAGCTGAACTGGTAAAGCAGGCACTCACCAATTATCGAGAGTGGCAGAGTGATGCCAAGGGTCACTGCAGCAAGAAGAAACCCAATTGTAAGTCAGGGTTTGGGCTGTGAGCAAAGTGAGGATCTAGGCTGAGCTGAAGCAATGCCGTGGCTGGGCCCTTACCAACCTGCATACACCGTAGCTAGCCAGGCAAGGCTGGACTGGCCCCCTGACGTCAGGGTGAAGAGCTCTTGCAGATACCCATGTGCCTGCAGAGCAAGAAGGAGGCACAAGCTAGAGCATCACTCAGCTGCTGCTGTTTCCACACAAGGAAGAGGGCCAGCACTTGGCAGGCTCTCTGGGAAGCCACTCTCACAACCCTCTTGCAAGCTCCTCACAATCACGGCTTTGGGCACGCCACGCCTGAGCTAGGTTTCTTACGTCTGCAACTGTGACACAGTACAGGATGAGCCCTGCCGAGAGGGCCAAGCAAGACACCACCGCCAGCCAGTCTGTCTTTGCGAGCACCCAGCTCCACAGTGGTGCTCTCTTGGCCCTGCAGTTCACAACCTTGCCGTAAGCATTCCTGCTCGCGGTACTGCCCCTTGCATAGGTTGGGCCTGGAGCCAGCTTGGTTCGTTCAAGCACAGGAAGTGCCTGTGTTCTGCCTAGTTGCACAGCCTAAGCACCTTGACTACAAACCTGGCGTCGGAGGGCAAGGAGTTGGCTCTCATGCTTGTTTTCAGCACCCGTTCAACAGTGGATTGGGGGCTTGCAAGCTTATATGCGTTGTCAGGGGTAGCCACGTTTGGTCATGAGTACTCCTTGATCAACCAAAGAGGCTCCATCCTGTACTCCTAAAGAGTGTTTAGACTCTTCGTAACTCCTAGGGCTCGATACGTACTTAATAAGGACTCTCCTCCGCCCGACCTGCCAGCGCCGCGCCACCGTGTACCCCCCTAGTCCCAGAAGGCCGGGCGCGCAGTTGCTGCGCATTACTGGTCGCACAAGTATTTCTCAGCTGAGAAATTCTGCAGCCAAGCGTGCTGGCTTACCTTCAACGGGTCTAGCAAGCCCGTTCCACACAGCAGGCGGCGGGGGGCGGCTCAATAGCAACCTTACTTCCGGTGTTGTGAGATCGTACACAGAACATCTTCAACAGAGCCAGGAAGGGGGGGACTCAACAGCGGAACTGCGTTTCGTGTCAAGAGGCACAAGTTAATGGCACCCTTCACTGTGTGGTTGCCTCGGCGCGGAACCTCACAGCCCTGCAGTCCTACAAGCTGGTATTTACGGGACCAGTTTGCCAGGCATGTCACCTGGGCCATGCTGTGTTTGTGTGAGTGGTGCCACCGGCATGCCTGTCGACGAAACAATGCCAAGAGGACAGGGGAGACGGCTGCTGTGAGTCACCACCCACCGTGCTAGCGCCAGCGGCCTGCCGCCCCACCAACTAATTAACGCTTTGGGTCCAGCAGTAGATCCCTGCTAGTCACAGTCCCCCTTCCTTCGATGACCACCCGATCTTCAAGCACTTGTACTACACCATACGCATTGGACCCAGAAGGCGCCTCCAGCATGGCCTCCAGGGTGACAAAATGCTTGCCATCAATGTTGGTGTATCCGCCCAAGTGATCGTGCCCAGCAAGCGCCAGCTTGACGGCTGGAGAAGACAGCAGCACCTGCAGTATGTCCTTGTAGTTCCAAGCCAAGTGGGTGGCCCTTGCCGCACCTACAAGGCAGGATCAACAAGGGCAGGCAGCTAGATGAGTCCCACGGGGCAGGCCAAATGGCCGCAACAACATACACTCACTCCCTACCACCCTTGCACTTGCTGGCATACCAGTGTGGACCTGTCAAACAGGAAGCAAGCCCTCCAATGGGGCCTGACCATGCACCCATCGTCCTACCGAGGCAACCACCGTATACCTGGTGCTACTTGGTGGTGGCTGGCCACGATGACCCGCTCCTTCGCTTCCTCAGCTTGCCGCACTGTGTCACCAAGCCACGCCAGCTGGCGACGGGTGACCCCGCCGTTCCAGCTGGACATCTGGGGGTCCGCCTTGGACATGGGGTGGGCGGCTAGGAAGGCCTGTGCCTCCCGCTGCTGTTTACTGCCCTGCATGGTGCCACCATGTGCAGGGTGGGATTGGCTGCCTGCCTGTTACGTGGTGTGCCAAATATCCTGACATGGGCCGTCCCGCACACCAGAGTTGCATCGCAGCCATGCCTGAAGAAGAACTCTATGGTGACCCTGCTAGCAAGGCACAAGAGTTGCATCCTAGACACTGCTGTGGCGACGCCTGCAAGTCAGTCGGTGCTGCTGTCACACGTGCCGGCAGGCAAGTAGCACCTTGAAAGCACCGCCCGCAGGATGCTCCCGGCCTGAAACAGCCAGCCTGCAAGTCCAGCAAGCGACACAACAACCCAGCTGGCTCACCTCAGGGTAGCCACTGTGGCCAGACATTTCGGTAGTATCCAGTACCACCAGCCTCCAGCTGTGTGGGAGCGGCAATGAGTAGTAGCAGGACTGCGGGATGCCCAGCCTGCGGAGGACCGTCTGCCGCGGCACCGACAGGCAGTGGTTGCCCAGCACATGGTAGGCGGGGAGATCTGGACCCTGCACAGCGCCTTAAATTGGGGTCGGCAGAATGTGAGGCGGGGGCTGCATACTGGCGTAGAGATTGCTGAGGGAGCGGGCCTTGCAGGCCGCAAGGACGGCGAACAACGAGTGCTACTCTAGCATGCCCACTCACCAAGCCCGCCTCGAATATACCGCTGATAAGGTTGAACTCAGCGTGGCTCTGGTGCTCTGTTATGTTGCCGTTGATGATGTCGCCCTGCCGCAGCACAAGTGAAGCTTGGACGAGTTCCTTCACCAAGTATCTAGCCCAACTACAGCGGTGAACAGAAGCCAACTGCCAAGCTACTCAGGATGCACTGGTGTCAAGATTCCCCAGCTTTACCCAGGCCATCTGCCCAAGCAACTCACCAGGTGCATGACAAAGCTGAGAGGCGGTTGCAGAGCCTTGAGCTCAGCCAATGCAGACCTAAGTTTTCCGGGCACTTCTCTGAACCGCTGCTGCCGCCCTTCCGTGTCCCCTATGTCCTGCAGGGGGCCACAGCCCTCTTCATATTGCCGACAGAACTTCCCCTTGCAATAGACCACCATCTTTCAGGAAGGTTAGGCGAGGCCTAGGCAGGCCAGCAAAGACGGCGCCCCGCTGATGCAGTACAGGTTGATCAGAAGGATTGAAGGTCCACCACGTCTCTCCAGCAAGTGATCAGTAGGATAGGTTTCAGCACCTACCAGGTCGGCATATTGAGCGTCAGCAATGACTCCAAAACTAAACAAGGCGGCTGTCATGGTTGCTTAACAAACTTTCCTGGTGCGACCCCTTGTTCGTCAAAGGCACAATAGCCACGCAATGATGCGCTTATTGTAGGGCAGTGCTCGGACTAGATGCTAATATGCTCGGGTTCGACTTAGGGTTAGTACTCCATTACATAAGCGCGCAATAAGTTTTTTCACATGATGTTGTGAAAGACAGCTTTGCCAAATTTGTTCGCGCAGCACTTCGACAAAGTATTAGCGCAACTCTAGTTGGGGTGGCACTTGTGCAATGGCAAGCTGACATGCCTGGCTGCAGGTTTGGGCTGGGTGCTGGGGGTTTAAAGCCTGCAGTATTCTTTGGGTTGCAGGCTGGTGCGCAACGACGGTCGGCCCCGGCTTAAGAAGAGGTCAATGTTAAAAAGAGGATACTGGTTTCAACAGAGTGCAAGGGTCTACACATGAAGCCCCACCTTCTGCAAGGCCCACTTTTGTCTCGACTGCTCTGTTGATATCTGTGCATCGTCTTTGCTATTTTTGAAAACCTCGCATCGCGCTGCCAAGACTGCATACACTCTGACACCACATTTCCAGGCTCCGCACACTGAGGAGGCACACTGCTGCTCTCGCAGGCCGGCCACTGAAGGCACCAGAGGATCCCCAACTAGATCCCCACCCTCATCCTTGACAGAGACCCTGTTAGTCCAGCTCTGTGGAACGCCGGCCGGGAGAAGCCAGGCACATGGGGTTGTCATAAAGTGGCGTCTTCGCAGCATCTAGCTCCCCCTCGGAGTAACCTGCATGACGCAAATCAGCTGAACTGGGTGCCGGCAGGCGGGAACCCGACAGTCAGCGCGATGCACCTCTGCTTTGCTTGCATGCCCAACTAGAAGAACTCTGTCCTGCTCACAACAACCTGTGAACAGTATGCCCGCCACTGCTTACCGCCCCGGTTCACAGTGCCAGGGTAGGCGGCGATGAAGAGGTCTGGGTTGGGGGTTGTTGCACCGGCAAGCTCCCGTGCCTCACGTAATACGGAGGCAGATAGGCGACGCATGCTGTAGTCGCCCTGCACATGAGCAAACCGTTCATCATGATTGCGAAGCTGGGCAGCAAATCACGATCAGGACAAGGTCACAAGTTTATCCTTCAACCTCCTGCATTGCCTGCGGCAGTACTTGTTGCATAAGAAGGTTCCCTAGCCAGGCAAACACAGGAATGCAGAACATTTTAACCTTCTGACAGCTCCAGCATGTACCTTTGCTACCCAGCACGGTCAGCTCTGCAATGCCCAGCAGAGCATATGTATATGAAGATATCCCGCAAAGCGCTGCTTACCCCATCCCACATGCCCAACCACCCCCTCCCCTACCTGCAGCTCTGGGAAGCCTGGCGGCGGCGTTTTAAAGCTGCCCATGGGCGTGTGGAAGGCGGTCTTGGCAGTCGCCAGCGCTGCCGGCAGCTCCTGAGCCCCTGAGAGCCGCTCCGAGGCTGTCCTGTAGCTTGTCTCCAGGCTGTCGGGTGGCGGGAGTGGTGTAGCTGCGGCCTCTAGCTGCTGGAGCAGACCTGGAGAGATGGAGTACCCCCGAAGGTCAGGGTCTGGTGTGGGCTCCGCATACAGCTCAGGGCTCGCAGCTCCTGCATGTGTATCAAAAGCAGGCGTGCGGGCTTGGCTGAGGGGTGTGTACTGGCGCGCCACCGCCGCAGCTGCTGGGCTGTAGCCCCAATGCTGAGGCTGCTGACCAGGGAGAGCTGGGGAGAAGGCTGGCATTGCTGGGCGGCTGCTGGCAGTAGAGTTGGTGGGGCTGGCGGCAAAATGCTGCTCTGCAGGTGGCCTGCGCAGGGCGCTGACAGTGCCAGGCACACGCTGCACCGTGAACATGCCGTCTGGGTTAGGGGTGGCCCACTGCGTGATGGGTGTGCCGCCCCCAAACCCTGCCGACGAGGGGGTCAGGGGTGAGCGTGGTTGGATGGTTGAGGCGACCTTGGAGTTGGAGCTGAGGCCCACACTGCCACTCTCAGCCTGTGGTGTGACACGCTGCTCATGCTGCTCTAACGGTGGCGATGAGCGATGAGCTGGTGACAGTCGAGGCAATCCCTCAGGAGCTGCAAGCTGCCCTGCTGCCGGCTCCCCAGCCGGCCCCCTGCCTTGCAGCGAGCTGGCAATGTGGCTCAGCGGAGCCAGGAAACTCCCATACAGGTTGGGCACCGGCAAAAGGTGCTGTGCGGTCCGGACGGGGCTAGGAGGGGCAGAGGTCACCCGTTCATGCAGCGGGGCAGGCTGCGGAGGCAAAGGCTGCCGTAGCGCCGCGGCAGCTGGGCCGCCCATTTGCAGCCCAAGGTGCATGGTTGCATGCATGATGCCACTGTCGTCAACCAGGCCCTCAAACATGCCCTGGGAGGAGGGGCCCTGGGGGTAGCGCAGGTATGCAGGTTGGAGGCTGCCAGGCTGTGCTAGGCGCTGCGCCACCCCGGCTGCAAGCTGCTGGTGCTGGGAGATGTGGCCCCGGGCATAGCCTAGCTGCGCACGGATGGGCGAGCTGCAGCAGGGCATTGTCAGTAGAACGTCAGTAGAGTGCATCAGCGAGAACCAGACTGGCTGAGAGAGACTAGCCCAAGCCTACATTGCAAGGAAGCGTGGGCAGTATGCAAAGTTCTTAAGTGCACAGATGGCTCCCAACCCGTTAGTGTTCATCTTCTGTCAAATGGCTGACAGGTTTCAAACGTACCTAAGGAGGGAGGTGACGGGGGATCCCATGCGGGAGGGCAGTGGGTCGGCAGCCGCCTCATTTGTGACCTCGAACATAGTGCGCAGTGTCTCCTGCACATACATGCAGGCTCATGTGCTCCATGACTGGCAGTTTGGCTTTCAAAGGGAGACAGTGGGCTTTGGCAGGGGGTGATTTGTTAGCATCTATGCAGACCACGCATCCAGTTAAGCAGCATGTAGACGGGGAGGCTTCAGCATACCTGCATCTCGTCGTCAAAGGACTCCCAGTACCAGTTGCGGAAGAGCTTGAAGGCCACACGCTTGCGGATGAGGCAGCGGCGCAGATTGTCTGCAGCCGTCTTGCGCTCCTGAAGCACAGCCTGCCAGTGCCACTGCGCGGTCCTGAGCCGCTGCTGCTGCCACCTGCCCCACCAACCAGGGACGCAAGAATTAGCATGGTGGCGGGAGCCTCGTATGTAATTTTGTGCCAAGACAAATGTGCATCGACCCTAAATGATTGGCTTTGCAAGTAATGAGTGGCAGGGAATGGATGCAAGCTCTGTATCCTGATGCCTACCTCTGCATGAAGCGGGCGATGGCGGTGCGCCTGGCTTTGCGGGCCCTGGCCCCCTCGCGCCAAGCCTCAAACGCACCCCGGGTGACGCGCATACACAGGCGGTCCACAGCCCGCAGCATGACCGCCTGGGCACGCAGGCTGGCCTGCAGCATGAATGACAGTCGTTGGTCACGCGGGCGTTTTCAAGCAGACCAGTTGCCACAAGCAGCACTTGGGGTGGATATGTTAACAGGCATAACTGATTGGCCATTTGCCTTGAATTTGGTTGTTGCGACTTCAAGCCAGGACTAAATGGTGAAGTAGCCTCGCAGCTAAATGTAGGTCGGATCACACCTGGAACCTTACGAGGAAGCACACGCCACACCTGTGTATACTGACGCCAGGCTGAGAAGGCCAGGGTTTGCAAGCCTGCCACCTGCTTGTCAACACACTTCTCCAGCACATGAGCCCGGTGCTGCCGCCTCTGGCTGGTGTGGCTGCGCCAGCTGCGCAGTGCCAGTCGCCACAGCACACTTGATTCGGCCTGGTGCCGGCTGTTAACGGCGGCCCGTGTGGCACGAAGGCTGGAGGTGTGCGCACTCCACGTCTGCACTAGTGACATACAGAATCAATCATTCATTGGTGCCACACACGAGATTGCCAGGGCCAGGAGACTCCATATACATGCACACAAAGGCTGTTGCTGCAAGACTTCCATGCCGACAAATCACATAGACTTGCTGGCTACCGGCACAAACCCCAAGGTGAACATCCATCCCTTGCAATACGTGCTGCTCACCTGAAAGGTAGCCAGCAGCTGTGACCGGTGTCGCTTGGCCCCCAGGTTGCCCACTGCCTGCTCCAGGTGCTGCATCCGGTGCACCTGCTGGCGCCAAGCCCGAAAAGCGCCGGCTACCAGCTGGCCATCAGTCCGCCGCGCAAGCCTGCCCAAAATGCAACGAGCATGGCGCCATACACTGACAGTCTCCTGCCAGCTGTAGAAGGCCGCTGCTAGCTGAGCCTGCTTGGCTTGGCCTGCCAGCGCACGGGCTGCCTGCAGGGCATGCATCAATGGAGATCTGACAGCCCGGACGAAGGCTATGCACCGCGCATCCTCACTCCAAACACTGTCATTGGAGAGGCATCGTTGCTAGCTTATCACTGCATACTGTCATTCAAACACAAGGCAGTGTAATATAGCGCAGTCCAGGAGCATTTGTACAGCCAGGTACGGCCGTGAGGACTTGACTTAGGCATACCTGCTTAGCTGCCTGCATGTGCACAGCATGCTCCCACCATGCCTGGAAGCACCTTGCCTGCTGCTTTACCTGCAATTGGAAGTATGTTGTGTTAATTTATATTCATGCCAGCCTGTGCAGTCTTGGGAAGAGGTCGCAACAGTACGTACTGCTCAATGAACTGATGCCCGGCAGCAACAGAACAGCAACACTGCAATCCTGATGTGTCTTTCAGCAATACCTGCAGCTTCTGTCCAGCTGCCAGGGTGCGAAGGGACCGTGTGCGTTGCTTGTTGGCACGCTCAGCTGCCCACTGCTGCCATGCTGAGAACACCTGCTGCAGCCGAACCCTGTGCAGCTTACGCCAAGCGCGCTGCAGCTGCTGCCGCCTGGCTGCCTTATGCTGCACAAAGCTTCTCCAGAACAGCAGCGTGTTGGACATTACCCAAGTGGCCCGCCGCTGCACAAACCGGAGCACTGAAACCTGCTGGTCTGCACGCTGAGCTGCAAAGTCCGCCCATGCGTTGAAGCAATCCTGCTGCAGCACGTGAGCCTGAGCCTCAGCAAGCTGCTCTGCTGCTGCCCGAGATTCTGCCAGCCTTGCAGTCTGTTGCCGCCAGGCCTGGAAGGCAGCCGCCACCTTGTGACGGGCAATGCGCCTGCACAGGGGGTATGCGTAGAGCCTTAATTATAGACTTAACTGTGGTATATCACAGCCGCCTTGCAAAGGGTATTGACAAGACTGTTGCTGATTCTGGAATCACCTTTAGCTTGTTCCTGAGGCGAGCCCACCCCCTGACCGAACTACAAGGTTCCCCCTCAATTCAACCCCAAGGGAACCCCCCTAACCCACCTTTGAGTGGAGGACAAAGCCCGCTTGGCCTGCGCCCTTTCAGAGGCTTCCTGCCGCCAGACCCTGAATGCCCAACCCATACGCAGGCTGGAGATGCGCATGGTGCTTTCCCACATGCGCATAGTCAGGCTGCGCTTGTAAGCCACACGCTGCTGCCAACCGCAGAAGGCCGCCTGGGACAGCTGCTCTGCACGCCGGGCCACCAACGTCTGCAGCTGGACCTGCGGAGTGGCGAATAGAGGAGAACTAGCATTTTGCACACTGCTACTTAAGAAGCAATGAAACTTGCAAGCGGGTGAAAACGGAAATTGACATATGTACAGTTGCCCAAGACCTGCTTAGTCTGCCCAGACCCAGTTCCAAGATATATCCAGTTCCAAGCCTGCTTCAACTAAGCACGAAACTTGCAGCTCCCTATCCATGTAAACGTAGAAGGTCTTCCACTGCCAGACTTTTAGCCTGCCCACCCGAAGGTGCTGCTCATAGCTGGTATGTCCCCTCCAGGCTTGGAAGGCCGCCCGCAATCGCAGCTTGCCCAAAATGCGGCTTGCATGCAGCAGCTGCCGCCGCTGTGCGATGCAGGCCTGAGCTGCAGCACGCCACGTCTGCAAAGTGGCCTTCAGCTTCTCCGCCTGCAAACAGTTGTAGGTTGAGTTTTATCTTGTTAGGCCCTGTACCGCTACCTGCAGCCCACCATAGCCTCTTGTGGGCACATTGCAAGATATTGCTCCTCAACCAAAGCCTTTCAAGTCCACGGGGGATCACACCTGCTGAGTCTGCACTCCCTCCTGCCACGCTGAGAATGCCTTGTACTGTAGCTGCCTTGCATGCCGCCGCTCCGCAGCTCTATATGCAGCCCGCCTTACAGCAGTGTGCTGAATGTGCACATGCCATGCAGCCCAAGCCTCCGCAAGCCTGCAGTTCAGGGTCCACAGGGCGTCCGCATTTCAGTCATTTCTGGCATGCTTCACTGAGCCAGGGTGACACAGAAGGGGTGCATTAAACCGACCACCCTGATTTTGCAACTGGGTGCAGTGTCACCATCTATGTGGCCTGCGGGATATTACTCTGCAGCTGAGTCTCCATACCCATGCCCTTTCCCTTGCCTCTTTTTGCTGGCACGCTTGTGTGCTAGCTGCACCAGCTGCTGCTTTGCCTTGCGGACTGCCACCCGCTCCCTCCAGGCTGTGAGCACCCAGCGTAGTAACACTGCCCGGCATCTGCGCTGGCAGGCTGCACCGAGCTGACGCTGAGCCTTGGCCTCTGCCACATGCTCCCACCAAGCATCCCAGCCAGCAGTCAGAAACTGTTGTGACTGCCGCACCACCAGCTGCTCAAGGGCGTATGCCTGCTTGCGCTTGTGCTGAGTGTAAGCCTGCCATAGCGCGAAGGCCCTTTGCGTCATGCTGAGGGCACGCTCTTGCACGAACCTGCAATGTCAGAATCAGTCTCTCACAATCAGTCTGCATTTATCTCAGTGTGCATGTCAACGGAATGTCAAAATAGCACAGTAATGACCGCTTTGGCAGCTTTTATAAATTGGCAACTTTCATCAGCAGGCACAGCCCACGCGCACTTGATTGCACAGCGGAGCATGTCTACCTCCAGGATTGAGGCGGCGACAACAGCTCGCCAGACATCAGAGCTACTGCTGGCACTACCTTCTTGGCAAGCCGACTCACCGCATCAGCATCGCTCGCTGCTGCCTGCGGTAAGCCACCAAATCCTGCCAGGCCGCCAAGGCGCGCTGCGTGTGGCGCCTCTGCAGAGACTGCAGCAGCCGGCCCCAGGCATGCTGGCGTTGAATACGCGCCATGCGCCAAGCCTGCCATCCCAGCAGCACTTGCCTCTGCCGGAGTCGGGCCAGCATGTATGAGGCATGTGCCAGCTGCAGGCGCCTGCCATGCTTGACATCAACCGCCTCGCGCCACCCAGCCAGGACCTGCTGCAGCAGGTCGTGCCGCCGCCTGGCTGCGACCAGCCCTTGCAAGGAATCCACCCTGGCCTGCTGCTGCGTGACATGCTGCCTCCAGGCTGTGAACACCAGCAGCACTGACCGCTGCTGTCGGCTAGTTGCCAGGCGATAGAGGATCTCACGGGCGTGGCGGCAGCTGTTGGTAACGTCGTGCCAGCCTCCAAAGACCTGCTTCAGCCTCCAGCGCTGCATGGAAGGATCGGAAAGAGCCTCAGCCACACATCTCTCTTCTCGTGCCAACGGATTCATGCACATTCGTTGCCTGGCACCAAATTACATGTCGTGCCTTTCAAACGCAGGCAGAGATGCTCCACAAGGTCGGCTTAAGCACGGCGGCCGCACCTGCGCGTGAGTTGTCGCTGCTGCGTCCAGCTGCTGATTGCGGTGTCTCAGCTCCCGCTTAGCAGCAGCATGAATGTGCCAGCTGTTGAAGGCAGAGTGCATCTTCATGAAGGCCATCCGCCTTACAGCCATCCACAGGCGCTGCATGGGCAAGGAGGTGTAATCAACTGTCCGTAAAACAAAATTGTAGCAGCAAAAGTTGATCGCTTTCGGTCAACCTGCACAAAGGCAAGACATGAAACATTTGGTGAAACAACATTTCACCAAAACACACAAGAGCTCCACTTGCATGGCAACTGCTAGTCTCAGCTGAACAGCATGGGAGACACAGGGCTTTGGACGCCAACACCCTACCTGTTGGCGCGCCTTCTGCTCCTGGTAGCGGTCCAGCCAGGCTTCCAAAGCCCGGCTGGATAGGCGGTTGTCCACGCGCTGCTGCAGCTTGGCTACCACATGCCGGCAGTAGCGCTTGCGGGCAGCAATACCCCTGCAAGGCAGGGAAGAAGGGCGCAAATTAATCTTAAAGAGTAAGGCAACTGTGACCACAGCCTCTGGAACACAAAGGATGGCAGAGAACACTGCGGTCGTGGTCGTGGACCTTAAAAACGATTGGTTATGGACTGTGTGGTGCTGGGAGCGAGTTGAGTGTACTCCTCCTGTGTGCACTGGGGCTCCCTGATCCCACTCCCCATGTGCACTGGTTGGACGGGTTTTGGGAGTTTCCCGTCTGACACCCATGCACCCCAGCCCCAGTCGAACCCCGGCCGATATACTAGCTGGGCGGCTTAGTTTAGGCGCCCAAGTTGAGGATTCAAGCCTCCATATCCATGAAAGCGAGGGCTAACGGGCCTTGTGATGAAGGGGTGGCGGCCAGCTAGCAACGCTCGAGTGGTGCATGCCATTAAACCGGTCACCGTCAGTGTGTCATTCCTAGCTGTGATTTCAAGACCCAGGGTCGTTCCATTGCGGTGGGGATCCAGTGGTTCAGCCTGCAGCAAACGGTAGTGACTGCCTGCCTAGTAGCAGCCTGGTTGAGATTTTATTTCTAGGTGTGACAAGATTGTGACTGACCCGCAAGGGTGGTGGAAAGCTGTAAGACTAGACTAGACTAGACTAGAGAACAATGCAAAAGCGATCTTTCAGCGAAATTTCCCATACGGTGCATGTCCTGCTCAGGATGCCATGTAAAGGCCCAGATCCCCTAGCCATCAGAGCACAGGGCAACCTGCCAGGAGTTCCGGTCAAATCCTATCCCTGGATCCTCACCTCCACCAGGCAAACACCTGTCGCTTCAGGCTCAGCTCCTTTTTGGCCTGGACCACGGCTATTCCCCAGCGCAGCCGGCTGGTAAGGCGGGTGTTTGCGTCGTCCAGCTTGGCACTCTTGTGAGCAATGGCCTCCAGCAGGGCGCTCACCTCCCCATCCATCTCACTGCGCATGCCCTCCACCTGCGCAGGAGCAACCCATGTGCACTGTGTTCTGACCAGCGCTGAACCTCGCCAGACTTTCAAACACACATGACACTGGCAAGACCACAGGAACTGCGGCCCCGTGTAGTGCAAGTGTGGAGAGGTACCACCCCCTAATGGTGCCTGTGCCATAAGCACCAGCACTGGTGTTGCAAGGACAGCACATCTCTCACAGCACACCTGGGAAACTGTCCAGGCCTGAAGGTCAGCCGCATCCTCCACGAGCTGACCCACTTGGGCAGCGATATTCATGCGCAGCTGCTTCTCGCGGTCCACAAAATTGAACCACTCCTGCAAATGAGCCCGGTTGAGTCGCACTTTTAGCAAATGTTGGGGTGTTCATACCTGCATGTAGTACCTGCTAGGAGCAAAACCTCATCTTCAAATTCAAGTGATGCCAAGGCTCGTTACTCATTACCTGGAAGTCATCACTTCCTTAGGAAATTACACTTGGCCCAGTATCATTAGCATGCCTGACCACCACAGGGCTAATCTATGCTGGCTTACATGCATGAGCACGCCCGACATCTTGCGCAGCTGCAAGTTCTCTGACAGCTCGTCCTCTTGAGGTGCGGGTGTGAGTGAGCGGGGCGTGATGCTCGATCCAGGCCCCAGCAGCGTGAAGGTGCCCACCCGCACAAGCTCCACTCGCAGCTCAAACTACGGCAGGCAAGGCCGGCAGGCAGGTTACAGTGCTGTAGCGCCATGAGGGGGCCAGTGCCAGCCTCACATGGCAGAAAGGTGCAGGTATTTGTTCAGTTACCACTTCTGTTGCTGCTAGGGGAAACAAGCCAAGACCACAGCGTGGGTTACTGCTGACATGCAGCTGCGAAATGCATCAACTATCCAACCAAGGCCAGCACATGGCTGCAAGGGCTGGCTTGTACCTGAGGCAGACGGCGGTGCTTAAGGACCACCGCAGTGTGTGCCCAAGGAGCCCCATCCAGCCGTGCACCCTCCTCGTCAGCCAGCTCCCAGTGCTCCCAGGTCCCAACATTGTTGTTGTAGAACACCAGGCGCGGGCTGCGCTTGCGGGCCTGCAGGAAGCGGTCGCCTGCCGCGGCGGCGCGGAAGGCCAGCCACTTGCCCTGCAGATCCAAGTCACCCGAGTTGACTGTGGATCAGTCAATTTCAATGACTCAGCACGAGCGACCTGGGCACCCATTGTATGGTTGGTTCCAACCAAGCGTTAGCACCGGGAGATCATATCCCCCCTCAACTGACTCACAACTATCATCCTCGATAAGCTTGCACTTGCCTGCTTGACAACTTCCAGGTGGGTCGCCCCATCACTAGTGTTATGGGCGCTGCTGCACACCAGGGCATGGCGAACTGCACCAGCATCCTTGCCATCAAGCTCCAAAGGTGTGACAGTGAATAAGCCTTCCTGCAAAGAAACAGTTGCCAGCCAACCTACGTGCGTATATCCCACATCTTCTTCTTTCTTGGAAACTGTCAGCGGGTGAGCAGGCATAAACTAAACTACGCCTTTCACTTATATGCAAGGGCCAGTTAAGTATGCACAATAGCGTGCACATGCAGCTTCTAAGCCATGTCTGCTACCTGGGTTTGCAAGGTCACCACGTCTCCAATGTTCAGGCCGGGCCTAGGCCCTGCGTCTTCCTTGAAAGTCTTGGCGCCAGCTGCACAAGCAACGCACCTGAAAACATTCACACCTTGAAAAGTGATGCTGCTCAGCAGCTCTTGGCATGTTGGCAAGGTGACGCACCTCGGTACTGCGCCAGCTTGGTAGCCGCCAGGCTTTGTAGGCTCTGCTGTGCTGACAAGGCCCTTGGGGACGACACCTTAGAAGACGCCAAGCTCCCTGGCAGTGACCACCCCACCGCCTTGGGCATGGGTGGCCTGACCACCTGGCTGGGCTGGTTTTGCTCCCCTGAGCCTCCACTAACTGTGTATGTGTCCTCCTGGCTATCCATCTTGGAAGTCTACGACTTGAATAAGCTGATCATTCCATGTGCACCATCTAGAAACTTGGCAGCTGCCAAACACCAGCCGCAGCAGAGCTGCGCTATTATATATCCGATAACCAATTATTATGTGCAACTGTTGCGTTCAAACCAAACGCAGCAAACTATGTTGTACTGCTTGTACCACTTGGGCCTTGCAATCATGCATCGCTGCCAAAGCTCCCCTGGATGTCGAAACGTTCTTGAGCACCGTGTATATTTCATTAAGTATCAGTAGTGGGCTTGGCATTACCACCTGGGATGACTTGCTTGCCGCCCTGAAGTGTGAATAGGTTTATATCTTGCCTGCGTTTACCCCGTTGTTGCACACTATCGGGCGCGTAACACTTTGTTCCACCTTGAGGTGCAGACCACTTGACACGCGGGGGCTTATATCTGCGGCTTTAGAACGATCTGGCTCTTACGGGGTAAGGCTGTCTGCTCAGTAGGTATGTGCTTATGCAAGGGGCTGTACCAAGGAGTAGGTACGTGCCCACCAGATAGGGGGACTGGTTGCAAGTGGTCTGGGTCGCCCTGCTGGACAGGTTCAGGGACCATTCAATTCTTGCAAGCCTGTCCTGCCTGGGTGAGGCACTTGTACATAGCAGCAGAGCCCGCAGTGTGTGTAGCGGAAGAACCCTGCACACATGAGGCAGTGTTTTCATCGTCGAAGTAGGGCACCAAATTGGATATTGTGGTCTAGGATGAGGGACTGCCCAGTGAGTAACGTAGTGACAGATGCCTTTGTGACAAAGTAGGGCTGGTTGGTTGCAGGGTGTGAAGGCAAAGTGGCGCGGGGGTCATGGGGACGCTTCGCAAGCTCCAGACAGAAATAGACAAGACTTTGAAGAAGGTCGCAGAGGGGCTTAGCGTCTTTGACGACATATGGGAGCAGGTGCGGATACAGAACGCCTAAGCAGCCTTGTAGTTGCCCTCGGTGTTTTGTGCTGTACCCATTCTCCTTCCTTGGCTGTACTCCGTCAGGCACCGCAGGCGGGGTGTTTGTGGTCAGTTTTGCTACCTGTGGGGTGCTATGGATCACCTGGCAGCGGCGCGAAGCATATACCGCATCTCTTTTGGTGCAGCTTTACGCTACCGACAATGCTAACCAGAAGGAGAAACATGAGGCCAACCTTAAGACAGAGATCAAGAAGCTGCAGCGGTATAGGGATCAGATAAAGACATGGTAGGTGGCAGGGTCGCAGCCGAAGTCTGAAAGCATGATTAAGGTGCGATTAGGCCTGGTGTGTTGGTGTAAGGCAGTGCGGTGATGTGGCGGACACTACCAGGCTTCTGCTACCCTTGGGCGACGGCTTTTGTGCACGCGCTCGAGGACTCTGGGGACGTCAGCAGCCTTGCAGCTTTTAAGGTGGCTTTTCTTTGGCATGACCCAAAGTGTATCGTCTATCAGCCTGCTCGCTGACCCCTCCCTCTCGCGCGCCTCCTAGGTACACGCTCCACCGCACTTGCAGCGCTGCCGCTGCCCCCGTGTACCTCAACCCACCCTACTTACCCCAACGTCTCTGCAGGACCTCCAGTGTTGATAACAGCTTTCCCTGCCCTTGTCCCGTGCAGGATCTCCAGCGCTGACATCAAGGACAAAACGGAGCTGCTGGAGGCCCGTAAGGATATTGAGCGACGCATGGAACGGTTCAAGGTGTGCGAGAAGGAGGCCAAGACCAAGGCGTTCAGCAAGGAGGGGCTGGGCGCGGCGTCGCGGATGGACCCGAAGGAGAAGCTGAAAAATGACATGCGCGACTGGCTGTCCTCGGTTGTGGACACCCTGGACACGCAGGCGAGCTGCGGGGAGGGGCTCACTTTGTGTGCTCGGTTCTGGTTCTGGTGTGCACAGCGGAAGAGGGGGGTGGAAGGGGCTTGCGGCTGGCACGGTAGTGTCCGGGGGCTTGACAAGCGGACATTCGGAGAGGAGTGCTATAGTTGTGCACCGGGTCTAGCTTGGAGTGCTCCTCTGATGCAGGCGGCAAGGTTGGAACAGCAGGGCATGCTGCTGGGTGGGGGGGGCTTCCCAGACATTCCTCTGCGTACATGAGGTATTGTCGGTATAACATACACAGGCGAGGCTTGCAGGGCTCTCCCAGTCGCCTTACCAGTCCTCAGTCTTGGCGCCGCGTGTCTTGCAGATAGAGGAGTTTGATGCGGAACTGGAGGCAATGAGTGGGCAAAAGGGCAAGAAGGGCGCCAAGCCGCCACCGCGGCAGCAGCACCTGGACGACTCCATTGCGCGGCATCGCCAGCACATCACCCGCCTGGAACAGATGCTACGCCTGCTAGATAATGACGCCATCTCGGTGCGACACAGGAGCTGGGAGGTGGTTTGCCAGAAACAGCAAAGATTTTGTGGGCAAGCTGGGTGGCATTCAGCGGGCTAGCTGCCCTGCGCTGCCAACATTCCTGCATGCCAAAGAAGAACAGTGGGTCCTTGCTTCGTGCTCGGCGGGTCTTGGGGATTAGCAATACGTTCCCACGCCGCTATTGCTGTGGGTTGATGGACTGATATATTGTGGGTGCCGTACCTGAACCTTCGGACGCCGTAGTGCTATTCCGGGTAAACCCAGCAGCAAGCCACCCGATTGCTCTGGTGTACGTTGCAGGCCGAGGATGTAGAGGGGGTGAAGGACCTGGTGGAGGACTACATCGACAGGAACCAGGAAGACTTTGAGGACTTCACAAATCCCGATGACCTGTAAGCCCAGCTGGCAGCCACCATTGGTTGTGTCGTGGCTGGTAGTGGCAGGCTGGCCGGCCTCCGTGGCTGACCGTCCAACTGTGCCTGGAATCTTGCAGCATCGCAACCTTGTGTTCAGAGGCCAAGGCGGTGGCTGCGTGACAGGAGTGTTTTGAGCATGTCTCCGCACGCCATGCGCGCAGCGGGCACTGCTGGCCATTGCATCCATTGGTCACCCGTCCGAGCAGATGCCCACATACGACTATCCCTCCCTGCCCTCCCTGGATGGCTGCAGCTACGAGCTGTTGCTGCCCCAGCTGGACAACATGGTGGACGCGGTGGTGGCCGCGCCGCCCAGCCACGCCAAGAACCAGCGTGACAAGGAGGCCAAGCTGGAGCGGGAGCGGGAAGAGAGGGAGAGGGAGCGGCAGAAGGCGGCGGCGGCGGCTGTCAAGGCGCAGCTGGCAGCGCAGGGGACCATCAGGTGGGCGGGAAGGGGGCGGAGGCGGGGCTAGCGGAACTGTGCACAGCTGGTGAGGATGAATGGGTGGGGCCAGGTGGCGTTGGTTGGGGGCTGGGTGGAGGGTTGGAACACTCCAGTCACAGTCCGCGGTGCCGGTCGTTAGGCCCATACCCCACAGTGTGTAGGGGTGTAACCCAGCGGTGGTTGCACTCTCTTGCAATGCAGGCTGTCGCCCGAGGGTCATGAGGATGAGCCGCCCGCCGCTGTCAAGAAACCCACCGTCATCACTGTCAGCCGCAGCAACAGCAACAACAATGGGGGCGCCGCACAGCCGCCGCCACCGCCGCCCGCCACGCAGCCGCCGCCGCCACCCCCCGGCAAGCCGCCGGGCACACCCTCCGCCGCACCCTCCGCCCCGCTGTCCCCCCGGGAAGGGCAGGGCCCGCTGTCGCCCACGGCCAGGGCAGGGTCGCAGTCCGTGCCAGACTCTGCGGTGTCAGCCGGGGGTTCGTCAATGCCGTCTACGCCCGTACGACAGCAAGGCGCCTTTGGAGTAGCAGCTGGGCCGCAGCCTTCGCCCGTCACGCCGCAGGTGCGGATGTGCGGTGGGGGCTTACCCGGGACGAGCTTCGTAGGTTGAGGAGCCGGTGGGATTGCTGGGTGACGAGGTGTTTGTGGTGAAGCGGAGTCAAGCGCATTGAGCCTGGTGAGCTAGCTACCGCTGATTTGACAGTTGCTGCCAAATGTCAACAGTCAATCCAGGCTAGCTGGGGGTTGCTTGTTCATCTATGGTGTAGCTTAGCATCTTCCATGTGTCACTGCAGGCAGCAGCGCTGGTAGATGCAGGGCCAGGGCCGCGCAGCACTCCACAGCCGCTGCCTGCACAAGAGCAGCCAAGTGAGTGGACACTCTGGGCTCTGCATCTAGCTAAGTAATACGGTTGTTGTTTTTTGCAGGGATGATACTGCGCTGTGAGGTTTATAGCTGGATGGAGAGGGTCTTGCTTGCGTGCAGCCCATGCGGTACCTCGTCACCTGCCCTACCTGCCACTGCATCTCAACGCCGGCTGCTCTGTTGCTGCTCCTCTGCTGAGGACATGGGCAGGGGTGTTGAACTTGCTGGTTCAATGATCTTGGTTGCCGCGACAGAGTGGTGGAGGCTGGGCCAGTAGCAGCCAGGACATACTCTGCCACCTGTCAAGAAACCTGCTACCTGCATCGTAAGGCATGCATCGCCCCACCCCTGCAGATGGCTTTGCGCAGCTTGTCCAGCCGGCGCCCACCCCGCCGCCGCCCCAGCAAGTGCAGCAGCCACTGAATGGCAAGCCAACGGCAGCGTCTGTGGTGGCGGCCTCCCTCGCACAGAAGGGCCGTGCTGTGGGGCCTGCGCCGGTGGTTGCGCCGCCACCCGGCAGTGCGCACACCTCCCTGGACAGTGGCGAGGCTGGTCGGCAGCCAGTGGACATGTCTATGGACTCCCTCTCTGTGCAGCTGCAATTCTTGGGTGAGCGGCCTGAGCAAAAGCGCGGAGTCGCTGTCAGTTCGCCTGATGGGACTTGCTGGTGTATGGGAGGTGCATGATGCTTCTTGGCCCCGGTCTACGCACCCTGCCCTGCCCTTTTTGCATGGTTATGGTGACCAGCCGCCACCTGGTGTGCTAGTGCTGCTCTGTTGAGCAGCATTGTGCCATTTAAGGGGGGCGGCCGGCAAGTGGGATTGCAACGCCGACCCCATGCACGCGCGCAGGCCTCCAAGACAGCGTGAGCCCGCTGACGCCCGCGGCCAGCCTGCAGCTGCTGCAGTCCTGCGCATCGCGATCAATACCGCTGCCTAGCGACTCGCTGTGGCAGTCGGTGCCGCAGCGGCCGCGCCCGCCCTCCATACCCATCCCGCCCTCCTACCCATCGCAGGTGTGGAGCGTGTGCGTCAGGCGGGGTGTAGGGGCCCCCTTGACACGCAGGCGTGTCTTGGCAGTGGCGCAGCACTCTTGCCTGGGAGGCAGTCTGTAACGTGGTCTCCCATATCAGGGCTGGGGGCCTGGTGTTGACAGGCGCACTACACCTGCAGCGTTGCTCGTGTACGGCTCTCGCTCGCTCAGTAACTGCCTCACCGCGGTGCACTGCTTCCTTCCCGCCTGCAGAAGCTGCCCATCTTCGATAACCCCGCGCTGTATGAGAAGCTGGACGCGGAGACGCTGTTCTTCATCTTCTACAACCAGCCGGGGTCGTACCAGCAGTACCTGGCGGCGCGGGAGCTCAAGCGGCAGGCATGGCGCTACCACAAGCAGCATGGCGCGTGGTTCCAGGTGGGGGCGGCGGGTGGGGGGCGAACTGGGGAGAAGACAAGAGCGGCAGGCATGTGGGGCGGGAATTTGTGGGTGGTAGGCAGCCTATAAGAGAGACAGGCCCTCATGGGCCCGCAGGTCAGCCTCATCATGGTTGTAGATATGGCGTGCAGTCTGAATTTCGCTCTTAAGATCCGGCAGAGGTGACACTTGGCACTTGCTGCAGTCTCTGTTCCCCCATCTGACCATGCGGCCGTGAGTCCCCCCACTTTGGTCAACCAAGGGCCTTGTCGCCCTTGTGTATTGGTCGGAAGGGTGTGCAATGGACATGCACCCGGGTCACCCGTGTGTGCGATGCTGACTAGCTGCCGTGTGGGTCGTGCTGTAGCGGCACGAGGAGCCGAAGGCGGGCGGCCAGCCAGGCGACGACTGGGAGCAGGGTGGGCGACACTGGCCGAACGGAGTTGCACGCTCGTGCTGACCGCTGTGCTAAGGCCGCCTGACCTGGCTGAGAGGATGTCTTTCACACAGTGTTTGTAATACGTTGTGGCAGCTGCGTAAGATGGTGCTGCACTGATTGGCTGTTGTATCTACTCCATCTACACCCCCCTTCTGATAGCCTGACTCGCCGTCCCTGCAGGCACCTACGTGTACTTTGACAACCTGCTGCATGATGACGGAACAGGCAAGTGCGGCTGACAGCAGGCAGCCCCTGGATCTGTTATGCTGTGCCCTGACGTCAAGATGCCGTGTCTGGTGCTGGTGTCCTGTGAGACACACTTGGCTGATCGCTCGAGCATTCCCCGTCTGCAGGCAGTGGCTGGTGCTACAGGCTCAAGCAGGACTTCTTGTTCAAGTATGATGCTCTTGAAGATTTTGAACTATGAGCCAGGTTGTGTCACATCCCGGCCTGGGGTGAAGCTTTCGTTCCGCTGTTGCCACGCTGTGCTTGCCAGTTTTGAGTTGGGAAGCGGGTGTTGTTGTGCAATCTGAGCGGTACCTGTATATTTATGCTTTCTTTTCTTTGCCACCGTGTCGGTATTTGTCCTGTTGTGTGGGGCACCCGTTGTTAGAGCGTAGGTGCAGTTTCTGACCGAGTGTTGTCAGAAATCTGTTACGACTTCCGTTCTGTTTATTCTCACATCCTTAACCCTTTCCCTCTAGGCTGACGAGGTTGTGACTGGGCAATGCGTTGGCTTCCCTTGCTTGTACTCTTGCAACGCGTCCGAGCAGGAATTGGCAATACCCAGAGCACCAATCTAGTAGTTATGAGCATGACAGCTCATAGCTACTAGATAGTATTATTCTCACGTCCAGTGCTTGCCAATGAAACAACTCCTACTGGCTTATTCCTAAAGCAAGCTCCCTCAAGTTTATTCGCATTCCTATCAGCTCTCAGTTGAAACATCACGCCACTATGAAGCATACTCAGGCAAGACTCAGGCTCATTCTGCATCCAACCCTGTCAGTCCAGTCCAGCCCAGCTCTACTCCCTGTTCACACTATTGCCACCCATGCTAATACTGTCACTGCTGCATGAGAGCGGCATCAGAGGCAGCCGCACAGCACAAGCATTACCGCACAGCACAGCAACGCACTAACTGGCTGGCTTGAGAGCAGCAAAGGACTTGAGTTGTATTGACGGCTTGGCGGCGCCTGCATGAGCAGCTGCTGTCTGTGCCCCTGCAGTGCTGCCCCCTGCCCCGCCGCTGCCCGAGCCGCCTTGCAGGGCTTGCTGCAGCCGCTGCTTAGCCCCCAGGGGCAGGGCAGCCACTGTGGCCTTAAAAGCAGGCGCTGCCTGCCCTGAGGCCAAGTGGGTGATGAGCTTGAGTGCCATGTCAGACAGCACGGCACTGGGGCGGGGGTTGCCAGGCAGGGGTGCCGCCACTTCTATAAGCAGTGGCACCAACAGCTGCATGAAGGGTGCCTGGCTGGCTTCGCCGGTGCTGCTGGAGGTGGTTGCTGCCAGGAGCGCCACTTTGAGGGTCTCGGCCACAGCCTGTGACAGGTGTGCGGCAAGGCTAAAATCAGCAGTCAAGCAGGGTACTCAGGCCCCAACTGGATCAAGCAAAGGTGGCCAGTACGATAACAGCACACCCACAGTTGCTACAGGAAGCGAGTCCGCGGACACCAGAGCCTCGCACGGTGCACTACTACAGCTCCCATACCAAGAAGCAAAAACATCCCACATGCTTCCCTGGGTAACCTGTCAGTATTGGAGGCACCAATGCACCCATCCTTGCACACTGACCAGCGCACCTGGACTTGAAGCTCTCCAAGGGCCCTCTCACCCTGCACCAGCCCATGCACCCTCGCTGCAGCGGGGGGCAGCACCACAGCGGCACACCGCAGGGCCCACTGCAGTGCCTCGGGCTGCTGCTGCGCTGATGACAGCTGCTGCAGGGGGCCACGCAGGGCTTGGAGGACCGCGATCGCCACAGACAAGTCTGAGCTCTCAGCAGCTGCTTGTAGGGCGGCCAGACAAAGCTGCAGGGTGGCTTCAGCCTGGCAGGCCTCGCCGCCTGCTGCAGTTGCATCTGCATGTTCTGTAGCTGCGGAGGTTCCCTCCAACCCGTTGGCTACCACTGTCGCCGCCAGCCCTGGGCCATCAGCGTTGCTTGTGGCCCCGACCTCACCGGGCTCACTTCCGCCACCAGCCTGCGCCTCGGCTTCGGTTGCGGCAGCTGCAGAGGGTGCTGCGCTTTCAAAGGCATCATCGCCCCAGTCGTCTTCAGCTCCACTCGCAGCTGCCGCCGGTGGTGCTGTTGCCGCCACAGTGCTGCTGCCTGGGCGGCTTGCTGCTACAGCTCCAGCTAGAGGCATTATGGCCGCCAGAGTGGCGCCAAGCCGTGCGCTGGGAGCCTGCCCGCCTGCTGCTGTAAGCTGCTGTGCCTGCTGCGCTAGGCTGGCCCCAGCACCAGCCAGCACCGTCAGAGGAGAGGGCATGCTGCTGCCGGCCGGGCTCCCTGCTTGCAGGGCAGGGCCAACAATAGCGGCTAGGTCCACAAGATAGCCTGAACCCGCTGCCAGCTGCTCAGCCTGCCTGGCTGCAGCCAACAATGCTGTGCCGAGCCCCAGGCTGCGGTGCAGCAGGGGCACAAACGTGTCCGGCATGGAGGCTGCATGGCCGACAGCTGCCTGGAGTGTGAGCTTGGCGCAGGCAAGAGCCGGGTCGAGGACGCCTGCCAATGCTGCATAGCTGTCAGCACCGGGATGAGAGCCGTTTCCATGAGCGTCAAGTGCCGCGCTGCTATCCCCAGCAGGTGCAGGGTCAAAGCCTGGGACCGCCAGTGCTATGCACTTCTCAGCTGCTGCAAGCAGCTGCTGCAGGGCCGTAGCCGCCAGAGGGTGAGGGTCAACTGCCCTGCTGCCCTCACCCCCAGCCAAAGAACCGATGGCTGTTGCCAGCTGGCAAAGCACACGTGCTGTGCGTTGCACTGCCTCTGCACCGCCTGCAGACTGTTCTTGCCTGCCATTGCGGCCACTGCTGCTGCTGCTGCCATGATGCAGGCTTGCAGCTGGTGCAAGAACCTGCCGCAGGAGCGCCATAAGAAGCGCAGTCAGCTCAGCCACCTCCTCCAAGCTCAGTAACCCCACAGCCACAAACGCAGAGCCTGTCAGCCGCTCAAGTGCTTTCAAAGCCGCAGCCAGGCCTCCCTGCAGGCCGCCAGGCACCGCCGCGCTGCCATTTCTGCCCCGGCCGCCCTTCCTGGCTGCACCTGCTGACCCTGCTGCTGCCCATGCAAGGTGGGCGCCGCCAGACGCCCCTTCTGGCTCGGTGGCATCGCAGACGCACATCTGGCAAATGTCCAGCAGCGCCTGGTACCTCTCCGCTGCCCTTGCCGTCCTTAGTGGTGCTGGTGCGCTCGGCTGCTGCTGCTGCTGCTGCTCTTGTAGCTGCTGCTCAAGAAGGCATGTGCAGGCGTCCAGGGCTGCCGGCCAGGCGCGCTGCAGGTACGGCCTCACCGCTGCGAGAATGGCCACCAGCGGGGCACCACTGAGCGCCTGGCCAGGCTGCTGTACTGATGGTGCAGCTGCAGCTGCCTGCTCACCGCCCTGAGCCTGCTCCATGCCGTCCGCGACCGCAGGGCTGCCAGCTGCGGCTTCCTGCCCCTCCTCGGGTATGACCCCAAGACCTGGGGCGCCAGCAGAGCCGGTCCCTGCTGCAGCTGATGCTGTGGCTGTTGTGGTGGCTGCGCTGGAGGCGGTACAAAGCTTGGGGCGGTAGGCCAGCTGGATGGCCGCAGGCTGGCTGACAAGCACTACATAGTCTTCCAGCAGCCTGCAATAAGCGGCAACGGAACGATTGGACCCTGGCTTCAGCCTCGCCTGTGAGCTGGGAGGCCGTTGCCTCGCTTACGGCAGTAAGCGTTGCACTGATCCGAGGTTTAGCTAACCCTTGTTTGGCTGGAGTGGGGTGTTCCTGCTCTCCTGGCATAAAATCTCTATGCGGACTCCCTTCTGAATGACCCCACCGGGGTCAAATATGGCCATGCGGTGTGGACGATGACACGAGCCTCGCAGGCAGTGTCCCTCAAACAGGCATCCTTGCACGACCGGCTGCGACCCACCCGAGCCAGCTGTCCAGCAAAGCCTCTGCGAGAGGCGCCTGCGCCTTGGACACCACGCGAGCGGTGGCACCGTCAGCAGAGCCAGCTGCCAGCACAGCGCAGTGGGCATGGGCCTCCAGAAGAGCCACCTTCAAGGGTGCGGGCACTTGAGAAGTGATTGTCAGCAGGGAGGGTGACGCCAGTAGAGTAAGAAATGTGCTCATAACTGCGATATAGTCTGTGGAAAGTAACTATTTCAGGCCGGCTGGCATTCCCACCAGACCACCCAACTACCGACCATGTTGCTGCAACTGTTCTTCTCTGCAATCGCGGCCGTCTGCAATGCCAAGCTTGCGATGGGAGTGCATGCTACACCGGCAGTATTGCCTGGGGCAGGGGCTGAGGGAATAGCAAAATTGCAAGAAATCCAGGCGCATTGTCCCTTACCTTAGCTCGCACATCCACCCACTCAGCATACAGCTGCTCAGGCTGGTTCCCGGAGCCCCACTGTGCTACTGGCGCTGCCAGCAGAGACATCAGGCGCTCCAGCACTGTGGCATCTCCACCAGCCAGCCCCTCCTCCAGGAATAAGGCCGCAAGCGTGGCCCCAGCAGCTTGGAGGGTGGGGGACGCGCCCGCCGACAAGCTCGCCCTGTACACAAGTGATCAGACACGGTGGTGATGCTTGCTCTCTGCCTTGCCTTTCACAACCTACGAAGTCCCCACCGAAGCCACATCAATAAACAACCAAAGTCATACTCATCATTCACAGAGCAGACTCCAGCGCTCGACTGCCTCAACTTCTGTTCTGTGTGACCTTCCCGCCCCACCCACTTACCTGATGGCAGACACCACCTGTGCCTGGTACAGCTCCAGCAGCCGCTGTCCCTCTGCCAGCGGGTCAGCGGTGTCGGCAAAGCGCTTCACCACCGCCTTCATCAGCTTGACCCCCAGCGGCCGCAAGGCCTACACCAGAACCAGCCCCAAGGCTCAACTCATCACACTCATCCAACCAGTCGAAAACACTGAATTCAGGGCAGCATGGTGGGCTGCTGAAGGGGCCGCCAAGGAGGTCCAGCATCAAAATGATGTGATGCTTGAACGGGGTGTCTGGCAGTGGCCCCTCCCCGTGACAGGCAGACAGGACCAAACTTGCAGTACGGCTGGAAACCTCCCTCCATCTCCCAGGTCTCACCTCCAGCTGGCCGCTGGCCATCTTGAACCCCATGTCCACCAGCAGCTGCAGCCGGAGCACCAGCCAGTCACCCCCGCCGCTGGCCTGCGCCGCTGCCAGGTCGCTGTGGCGGGGGTCGGTGCCACACACCAGGCCCGGAATCTGCACATGCACGCCCAGCGTGCTGACAGGTGTCCTTGCAACTGTCTTGCAACTGTCACTCCGGGACCCCTCCAGGGCGGCAGGAAACTTACTCTGGGCCTTCCGCTAAGAATCCACCTTGGTCCAAGAGTCAGTTCGAGCCCCAGAGCCACGAGCTGCCGGGTCATGCAGTCGAGGCAAGTACGCCACGTGCAACATTTGGGCATGCCTAGGGTCGTTCTCAGCGCAAAGCTTAGGTCCAAACAGGCGCACCGTGCCACCCACCTGCAGTAGGCACTTGGCAGCAAACAGCCGTGTGCGGAGGCGAGGAGTGAGGCCGGCCTTGGCTGAGCTGCGGACAGCGGCAGACCCCATGCCTTCACCGGGGCTAGCTGCGGCTGAGCCTGCGTGTGGGGCTGGGGCTGGTGGCGGGGCGGCGGCTGCACTCGACTCCTCATCATCATCATCGCCGTCACCCCTGCCGGCTCCGCTCTCTGCATGAAAATCGGCACATCATCTGGTGTGATTGTCAGCACAAACGCGTCTCTTTTATAGGTGGGGAAGGAGGCAAGTAGCCGTCCACCGCAGTGCAGCTGCAGCAAAGAACACCTGTGCGGAAGGAGGCGGTTGCCCTACTGTCCAAGCACTAGACTGCCTTCCTGCACCCATGACCCCTGCCAGGCCTACCTAGGGAGGCCTTGCTGGGCGACACATGCATGGCGGTGGTGCCGGGTGCCGCGGCCATGACCACGTCCCCACACAACGCCAGCCAGCGAGAGGGCTCTGCTGGTGCCCCCGCCACCAGCAGCGTGCGAAGCGTGGACTTGAGCTGTGAGGCAATAGTTGGGTCTGCAGCAGGGAAGAATTGCAGGAGGGGGAAGGATGAGCAAACAAGTGCTTTCATAACTCACCTGACATTCGTAGTAACCTCTTGGTGATCGACAGCCATTAGCCAGAGTAGCAAGGCTTACAATGCCGAAGCCATCAGCAGAGATGTACGTACGATAGAAGCAATGTCAAGGGACCCCTGGCTGCAGAGCTCACCTGTCTCACCATCCAAGGCTGCAAAGAGGGCTGGCTCCACCTGCTCCGGCAGCACGCTGTGCGCGTCACGCTCTGCCAGGTGCCGTAGCGTATCAGCAGCTGCCTTACGAAGGCGGGGTTGCCGGGACAGCAGCGTATGTACGAGCACCTGCACAGTTGGTTGCACCTGGGTACCTCCCCTTAGTAACCCTTGAAAGGCGCACCCACTGTTCAAGCTAGACTACAAAAACTACCAGTCACCAGTCATGTACACCTGCAATCCCCCTGAGGAAACGCTGTTCCAGGGCTGCGGAACTGGCTCGTCTGTCTCCAGCTGCATACACGCCCTCAAAACGCAGCACAACTGTCCTTTCCTGCGTCCTTTCCAACTTGCCTGCACATGGCTCTTGGCCGGCACCGCCTTGGGCGCAAAGAGCACCAGCATCTGGGTGTACAGCACCCTCTCCAGGGCAGCAGTCACCTCGTCGATGGGGCTTTCCGAGGCCCACAAGCCGCCTACAGGCACAAAACAATCCGCCAGTGTGGCGACTGTAAACTGGGGCGCAAGATCCCGAATAGTCCGCGAGCTGGCACAACGGGCTCAAGGGGTTGAGGTAAGCACCGGCAGAGGTTCATGTGGCGATGCAAGCGGCACAGGGTCTGCAGGTACTTCAGAAAAAGAGAAACTAACAAGCTGGTCCATCGAGAGCAGCATCCACCCTGCATGGCGCACCTGCCTCTCCCGGCCGCATGTCATTCATGATGGACTTGCAGGCAATGTAGGCAGCACTGCCCAGTGAGTACTCTGGCCCTAGCACCGCCACCATAGCGTTGGCTAGGCGCCCGATGGCCGGCAGCAGCCCCGGAGTGCTATAGATGTCCTCAGCAAGCAGCACATCCTGAGCATAGGATAACACAGGGGTATCACTACCATTCTTCCATCGCACGCTTACTATTCCGAAATTTCTGTTAAGCGGGTGAGGATGTACCACGATACCATCACCACAACAATGAATATATCCTGTACCCTGCGCGCCTGACGATGTGCGGTCGATGGCTGGAATCGGATGCCGCACCTGAGCCAACCCCAGCGTAGGCTTCACGTGGGGCACAAAGGCAAGGCCGGCTGCATTGGCACATGCCAGCAGGGCTTGCAGGATCCACAGGCAGATAGACTTGTCGGACGCCTCGGCCACTGCTATGAGGGTTTGCACAGCCAGTGGAAGGACTGCCTGCAGTGAGATCAACAGCCAGCCACCCGCCTTCAGGTGGCACCTCCAATTACAAAATGTGGTTGACATGTGTACAAAAGCGAGTTGAGGACAAACAATACGAACAGGCAGAGAGACAGTAAGACACTGACAGGTCACACGCCATAGGAGTCTTACCTGCAGGCTAAGTCCCCCCACAGCGCTGCTCACGCTGCCCACGGCCAGCGCCAAGGTGGCACGCCGCAACAGGCTGGCGGTCGAGGCCGCCTCCTTGCACAATGCCTTGACCTGAGACATGCCAGTGAACCAGTTCCAGTAACATTTCCAGCTCGGTCGCCTGCTCAGCCAAGCACCAGTACACAGCTTCACAACATTGGCCGCGGCCCTCGTCTTCGGCATGAACCAGCCAACCTCCCACATGTGGGCCACAGTGAGTATGAGTTCCAAGCAAGAGGAAAGCGTGGCGCACCAGCTGCACGGCAAGCGTGTTGTCCGGTGCCAGCGCAGCTGCCGCCGCATAGAGGTCAGCTGCTGCCCGCTGCAGCGCGGGGCTGCTACTGCTCTCCTCTGCTACCTCGTCTGCAAGTGCCTTGACGCGCAGTGCCAGCTCGGGGGGTGCGGCTGCTTTGCCAGCCTTCTGCAGCTTGCGAAGTCCTGCCAGCGCTGCTGCCGCCACAATAGCAGCTGCAACCTGCCGCCGTTGGGGGTCCTTGTCTTTCTTCTTCTGCAGCCAGTAGACAGCGCGGCAGGTTGGTCTGCCTTGCTTGGCGGCCCAACTCATCACTGCATACACACGCAGGCCTGTGCGAGTGGTTCCTAAGTCTGCCCACAAACAAGCGAGGCGTGCCTTACAAACAAAACTCCTCACCAATGCTGAACTTTGGTTCATTGCAGCTGTGCATTCTAACGCTTGACAAGTCTCCAGGCACCTGCGGGCCTCCCTCTGCAATGCTCAGCAGAGCCTCCACAATGGCGGCTTGGTTGGGCGCTGACACGGCTGCCAGCAGCGTTCCCAGCAGGCTGAGCTGCGCCTCCAGCAGGGCGGCACCCAGGGCTTTTGGCTGCGGGTACGGTGCACATGTAGTGCCCTGAAAGTTGCCGCCTGCACCGGCAGCAAACACGCATACCGCCTGTTTCCCCTGATCCCTCTGTGTGGCTCATGATGGTTCAACACGGCCGGGATATGTACTCTAAAAGGCAGACCTGACGTTTAGCAGGCGCTGCTCCCTGTTGTTGAACGGCGTACAACTTGCAGCACATAGAGGCATGGCAAAGCAGGCTGGGTGGTTGTTGAAGCACGGCAGCAGAGCCCTCTAGCTCATCAATGCCACAGCACTCACCTCCCTCAGAGTCCTCGACCATGGCATACCCCAACCCCTCCCTCAGCCCCGCCTCCCAGGGCTGAATGGCGGGTGCCCCCGCCACGCCTTCGAAGCTTAGCAGGGCAGTCTCCAAGGGGTCCTGCCCCAGCGGCCAAGGTCCCAGCAGCGTGTTAGCACTGCAGCAGAGCAATAGACAGGTAGTGGGTAAGGAGGTGAGGTGCAACTGGCACCGACCGCTTTACAAACACCAACGCCAGGCGATGGCACGTGGGGTGAAGCTGAGGAAAACGATAGCTGTGCTGTCTGCTTGTCTCCAGCGAAGGCTATTAATTAAATACAATAAGGGCAAGGGTTGACTGCCTCTAAATTGTAGATTGTACATAGGTCTTACATTCGGTGACAGGTACTGGGAGACCCTCAGCCCCATGCGTACCTATCAAGCCAGGGCCGCAGTGCGCTCTCCGCCATGGGCAATGCGCCCGCAACAGCCACGCTCCGCACGGTGCGCATGCTGAGCTTCGTCAATGCCTCATGCTCCAGTATATAGGCGTTGGGAGCTGGCAGAGCCAGATACACCTCGAGCAGGCGAAGCTGCAGAAGCGCTGCTGCCCCAGCAAACATGCCCGTGGGACCGCCCTTGCCGCGGGCCGGTTCCTGTGGTAAGGCCAGGGAGAAAAACAGTGGCTAGGACAATGGTGGCCAGGCACTGCGTTTGCTGTGGGAAGTCACTTGGCAGGGATCAAAATCATTCCGTATCCCATGCTGTACTAAGCTGAAACAGCCGACGTGCTTCCCAGCCGCAAACTCTGCAAGGTCCCAGTCAGACGGCCCTCTTGCCAACGCCACCATGCACTCCGCTGCACATCTGAGCATGTAATGCCTGCAGCGACAACCCTCATGCCAAGACCAAGGTACCACACCGCTCGCATCTGCACCCCCCTGCTCACCAATCCCCAGGCTGTCCCACCTGCAGGGCCGCATGAGAACTGATCACATCTAGCAGCGGCTTCAGGAAGGCTGCCACCTTCTTGCACAGTCGGGCCTGGTCTGCCTTTGGCGCCTGGAGCACCACGCCCTGCACATACGCCAGCAGCGCCTGCAGCGCCGAGGTGCGCCACCACAGCTCCGCGGCAACCAGGTGGTCCAGGCTGGACTGCAGACAGGCATAGGAGACATATGCACGGGGTCCACTTCTGCGCTCTTTCCTCTTCGCTTGATTGGGCTATCTGCCATGTGGAAGGCTGACATGACCATGTAGCCCATACAGGCAGGTTTCAGAAGGAGTTCAGGTCCTGTAGATGGGCCTCAGACATAAGTAAGACAAGAAGAAACACAGCCCCAGGTCTGCCTGCGCAACACACCGAGCTGCTCCCGAAGTGGCTCTCAAGCTGGGTAGAGGCCTCCTGCCCCAGCGCTGGCCCAAACAGATCTAGCAGCTGCAGCTGGCGCTCCAGCAGCAGCTGGCTGGGCAGGGAGCGGCACAGCGAGCCCAGCAGAATGTAGCCGGCCTCGCGCTCTGACGAGGCGGCAGAGGCCTGCAGGCAGCAGCGCAGAACCCACTTCACATGCATGCGACACAGTCTGTACCCACACTCGCTGTGCATCTGGCCATTGCGAGGAAGGGCAGTGCCATGCCCTTCAAGCTGTTGTCTGCTCGATCCGTGTTGGGAGCTTAATAATAAAGTCTGTGCGGAGGTTTGAGGACTAGTGCAGCACTAGCCAGGGAAGTTCACAATACCAGCACATGCGGTGCTTGGGCCAAGTTACCTGCCTGCCAGTCACACCAAGCAGACACCCTCACTTGCCTGCTGGGAGCGTGGGGCTGATATCAACCCCGCTGCCAGCTGCAGCGCCGAGGTAGCCAGGGCAGCAGGCACCCCCAAAGGCAGCCGCACAGAGGCAGCCAGCAGCGCTGCGGTGCCCAGCGCCCAGCCATGCACAGCGTCCATGGCAGGTTTAAGCTTGGCAACCCCCACACCGCGAGGTGTGCTGGGTGCCACAGGCTTGGACCGGTCCGGTGCTGAGGAGGTGGTCGCATCAACTAGGGTGGTCACTGCCTGCCGTAGCTGTGTGAGGGCTGTCTGCAGATGGCGTGCGGCGCTGGAGGGTTCGGCGATGGTCAGTGTCGCCAGGCACGTTGCAGCCTGCACCCAACAGCCAAGCGGGAGTTGGCTCGACTGGTGGAACCTGGGTGGCCATGTGCTACTGAACTCCCCAGCAACTATCGAGCCCAGCTACTGACTAAGAACCACTTGCTGACATGCTGCTATGTGCATTGCTTGTGCACTCCTAGTGTGGTACACTTATAAAGCGCAGCAACGAGCCGTGCGGATAAGGAGTGCTCCTCCCAGCCACGCCATGTCCTATCACCGACTCACCTGCAGCCTCAGGCACTGGTGTGGACCTGATAGCTTGCTGAATATGGGTTCCTGCAGCGCCGCCCCGCTCTCAGTGCTCACCTCGCCAAGCACCTGTAGCACCAGACCCCAGGGTCGCTGGTTATTCTACAGCCTGTTAAGGTTTCGTGGAATTTGATTAGAGCCAACCTTTTGGCATCGTTCACAGCCCTGCATATTTGGTTTAATGAACCCATGCCTAGCTGTTTGTATTCCTTAACGCATCAGCAGCCGGTGCAGACAGCGATCCCAATCGCCTAAGTCTGACTTCCAGCGGTAGACATCATACTACTGGATGCAACCACAAATCCGCTTGACAGACCTTACTCCTCACCTCCAACAGCAATGCCATGGCCTCCAGTGTGACCACTGCCACAGGGGTGTGTGATCCCAGCGGCGCGGCCAGAACAGCCGTCAGCTTGTCTAACAGCAGACGCTGCCCCTGCTCCCCCAGCTGCTCAATCACGCCTACTCGTAGCACATACAGCACACAGGCCTGCATTGCCAAGGACTTTAAAGGGACCGTGGGCAGCTGGCCAGTTAAGCAGCCCTGATGGTTGAGCCTCCAAGCGCTTCTTGCGCCCTTCACTCCAGCAAAGGAAGTCATGAGGAGCAAACAACAAGACGCCCCCTGACGCGAATGAGGAGACAAGAAGCACCATCACCCACAGAGCTGGTGTTGAGTCATATCAACAGATGGAGGTGTGGTAAGATATGTTGTACCACTGCCATACAAGGCCCCGCTTTGAAGTGTAGCAGCCACCAGCACAAATTCAATCTACTTATACCGAACATGCAACCAACCTGCGCATGCGGCCTCTCGCCGCTTCCTATGCCCATGCCCAGCTCTCCCTCTCCTTGCACCAGCGCTCGCTCCTGGTAGCTGCCTGCTGCTGAGCATGCTGCGCCAAGCATGTCAATGACGCGCATTGCACGGTCCACAAAGGACGCCGCATCGCCCGCTTCACTCCCACGCACCGCTGTGAGATATGTCACCCAGGCCTGCTCAGATGACAAAATCAGGGGTGTTGTTTAACGGCGGGACAAGTTAGGGTCAGATTCTACCCAGCAGGCTCCCCAGAAGTAACCACAAATAGTGTCCCCATCCTCTGCCATGCTACTTCACACAGCTAGCACCCGCCAAACTGCTGTCTTGCCCTTTCTAGTCGATGCATTTTACCTTGAAGAACCCCCACTCCCCATCTATCTGCCACATTGCTTAACACTGCTTAAACAATTGTCCATACGAGCCAACCCAGCTCACATGCAGGTGCACCAGTTTAGCCTGAAAATGCAGCTGTGCACTTGAAAGGAAGAAGTGTTGTGCCTTAAAATCAACACACCCTCCCGCACCTGGGCCAGCGCAGTGCATATTGTGCGGTTGGACGCTACCGAGCCCTCAACAAAAGGTGTGACAAGGCACTGGGCCACCACCTCTCCAAGGGCCCGTTCCTGCGATAGCTTCTGTTTGGGCTTGTTGGCACGCTCCAACGCCTTGACGGAGTCAGTGGCTGCAGTGAGGCAGCGCATATTGACGTTGCTTAAGCTATACATTGTTTTCCTTATCTTGGTTGATGTTATTGCCATGGCGCCCTCCTGGACTGTACCCACCCTTTGCTGGCTTGCACACTCGCCTATTGCACTGCATTTGCCATTCTTTACTGCCCTAACGGTGGCACCTCAGCTTGAAACAGGCTAAACTAACAGCATGGGTATGCTTCTTTCTCCAACACAAGTGACCACCCAGACACGCACCTGCATCAGACGAGCTAGCAACCACAATGTCTCCCAGCGCCTGTGCAAAAGCAGTGCGTACTTCGTGGCTAGGGTCCTCCAGCGCGGCCAGGCAGGCTGCCCTGGCATCGTCATAGCCAGACAGGCCGCTGGCCCACAGGCAGGCACCACCGCTGTGGGCCAGCGCTCGAAGAACGCCAGCCGAAGCAAGCCTGCAGGACAGGGCACAGCCTGTAGGCTGGCAGACTGTCCTGATCCAAAGTACCACTAAGCGTAGTGACTACACGAGGGAGCTGTGGTCGTCAATGGGCGGGCCATCCTCCTGCTATTGGCAAGGTCAGGTAAATCTCTGTATCTGAGGATTTAGCTTTGCAGTAGCCTCCCCCTCCTCAAGAACGGGCGCTTGCCTGATCGCGACGCTGTCCCTGTCCTTGGCCAACTTCTCCGCTGTCTTGAGAGCGTCCTGCTGCACTGCCGATGCATTCCGGTGTGTGGCACCCACGCCCTCCACTGCTGCTGCAAGCAGCGCCAGGGCTGCACACCGGGTCTTCTCATCATTCGATCTGCACAACATAGAAAACTACAGCCTATTGCTCATAATTTCGGTGACCCTACCATGCACCTAGGTTTGGTGCTGTAATAAAAGGGAAGTGCAGCTAAGTGCCATTATTTCATTACCCGCAATGCACATATATCTGATAGTCAAATATATCACTTAAGGGCAAGGTAGTCTTGCACTCCCACCTACGCTTGCATCATTGTAAACAAGGTCGCGTGACCACGCAACACCATTATGGTGAGGACTGTGCTACACTGCCTGGTCGCTCACTTGAGGCAGTACTTGACTGCGAGGGCCGTGGTCTCATTGACACCTATAGAGAGGAACCGCCCCTGGCTGTAGTAGAGCGACGCCATGCACTCCAGAGCCCCCAGCCTCACATCCTCGCTGGTTTGCTCGCGGCTGAATGCCTCCTTGGTTCCCAGGAATAGCTGCAGAGAGCTGACGCGCGAGTAAAGCGGCAGCTGATCACCCAGGGAGTACAACTTGCCAAGCGCTTCACAGATGAGCTTGCGCGCCTGCAGGCCACGACAGGCAGGTTCACAAGCGTGTCACAGCAAACTACGTGCGACTTGTCTGGCAGGGTAGCAGTCCAGGTTGTAGGGCAGCAGTCAAGGAGGCTGAACTGGTGTGCGCAAGGCTGGTAGCAACCTGAGGTCACATCAGCGCGGTTAAGTGCGCGGTGTAATAGAACGCCCTGCCTTGCAGAACGACTTTATCTTGTAAGCGATAAGACAAGCTCCTCACCGGCGGCGGGGCGCCCTTGAGCAGTATATCTATGAGTGCGTCCTCGCAACGGCGCTGGTACTCCCTGACCTCCAGCCGCCCAGTCCGGTCAAGTGTCACCACCAGCTTTTGCAGCAGCTGGAAGCACTGGCGAGGGTCCACCTTCTTCTTGCCGCGCGCATTGCCCACCAGCAATTCCAGTTCAGCCACCCAAACGGGAAAGCCCAGGCACTCCTCTTCGTCAAAGTAGAGCCCCGACATTTCGCCGCCTTGTCCGATCGGGCACCTAGGCGCCTTCTGTTGTCTCGTTCAGACTAGAATGCCATGGTTATGATTGGTGAAAAGCTTGATCAAGCGCCTCTGTGCAATTAAACAACGTTGCACCGGACAGGTGCAGAAGCCCATAACAGCTGCACAGGGAGTAAAGTTGAGTTGTGGAGACAGCCGAAACAGCGTTCCAAACGTGTTGCAGGGGGATCCTCAACAAGTTTGACAGGACAGGTGGTACCGTGTTACGGAACTCCCCAGTTCGTCAATGGCGTGCCGTCCAGCAAATAGCTTTAACACTATTTTATTGTGCCACTTCTAGGTGCCGCAGGCCTTCCCATGCATGCACTAATGTGCTGACCTGAACGGCCCTGCGCCCTGCCAAGGAAGGTGCTGAACAAGCAGAACTGCACCTACAGAGGTCACCATGCAGGCCGGCGGGCCCCCTAGGCCAGGCCCTGCTGGCCAGCAGCAGCCTATAGCAGAGACAGAGAAGATGGTTTGCAGCAAGGAGATGTATGCGGAGCCCAACGTGCCCAGGAAGATGTAGGTTGTTAAAGGCAGCCATGTTCTTCAATTGGAGGCCCGCTGGGTCGCCTGCAGCTGTAAACTGGAAGTGGTGTGTCCTTGCAGCAAGCAAATTCACTTCGGGCTCATGGATGCCAAGGAGATAGTAAACACGGCAGAGCTGCACGTATATGAGCGGTCCCTGTACAAGGTATGCGGTCCAAGGGTGGGCTTCCTGACAAGCCTGGCCGGCAACTTTTTGAAGCAGCAGCTTGCAGGCAAAGGCCTGTGCTGCGTTGCACCCTAAGCTGGTCGTCTTGTTTTGGGAAGGGCTGTTTCCAGCCCTGTATCTGACTTGTTGCAGATGCCAGAGCGCAAACCGCAGCCCAACGGTGTTCTGGACCCGCGGCTTGGGATCAGCAACAAGCGGTCTATCTGCGAGACCTGTGGCCAGGCGTTGGCAGAGTGCACTGGGCATTTTGGTGAGGGCTTCCAGCAGGGCTATTCCAAGGCTGCAGCAGGGCAGTTTTGCAAGCGCAATGGCTTGGGATGGATGGCAGTTCTCTGGTGGCTAGGGGCAGCGGGGCTGCCGTCCTGTTGGTGTACTTGGCAGTGGTGCGCACTCTGGACTAGTAGGTCGGCTGGCATCATTCCCCAAGCTTGCTCTGCGCTAAGCAAGAACATGCATGAAGATGTCAGTTGCTGGGACTGCTGCCACCTCCCTCTCGGCATGCGGGCTTGATGTGTGCATCGTCCTTCCTTGCTCCTCAGCTCCACCCGCCGACAGCCAACGTGCGACTGGCTATGCCTGCAGGCTACATTCGGCTGGAGCTGCCGGTGTTTCACATTGGCTACTTCAAGAACACGGTGCAGATCCTGCAGGCCATCTGCAAGGGCTGTGCTCACGTGCTGCTGAACGAGGAGGAGCGCAGGAGCTTCCTCAGGTGGGCAAACAGCTGTCGCGGCAGCGGGTCTGCGCCAGGGAGCGGACCTGCTGGCCGGCCCAGGGGGTATTGGTGGGCCACTGGGATGTAGCTGCTGGCGGTTATAGGGTGCAGATCCTAGCAGATGGTGTGGCAGGCAGGGAGGGGCGGAAGCTTATGGCCCACAGCAGGAACGATCGTCGAGCTAGGTGCTTTGTCGGGCTGGAAGCGCAACTACTTAGCATCTGGCTCCGGGACTCCTGAAGGCCTGCCCCCACTGCGAGAGTTTCACTCTGCTCTGAATGGCACTCTGCTAGACCTAACTCTCAGCCGATGTACCTAGTTCCCACACAAGCCCGTGAGCGGAGTTGGGGCCTGGGGTGCAGGCGGTTCCGCAGCCCCAAGCTGGAGCGGGTGCAGCGCGAGGCTGTGTTCAAGCGCCTGCTGGACCGCTGCAAGCGCGTGCGGCTGTGCCCACACTGCGGCACAGAGAACGGGGTGGTCAAGAAGGCCACCGGCAGCCTGAAGATTGTGCACGACCCGTACACCAAGAACAAGGACTTGTACGAGCAGTAAGTGGGTGCTACCGCCAGGGCGGGGCATGTGCCAGATCACAGCTGGCACTGGATGGGGTGTTTGCTGCTAGCATGATATGACCCTTCCGCCTGCGGCCATCTCTTTAGTGCCTGCTCTGGTTATAAGTATATGATAGCATCTGTCCAGGATCCATCGGCTGCCGGCGGTGTGTTGCCTCCCACGCCCGGGTGCGCCTGTGCAGGTACAGAGCGACATTCAACACAGCCGCGGAGTATAATGAGCAGCTCAAGGCCAACCTGAACAAGGTGGTAGACGACCTCAACCCCCTGAGGGTGATCTCCCTCTTTGGGGCCATCCCAGATGCGGTGAGAGGCCTGCAGCCTGCTGTGCCGTGCCGTGCCGTGCTGGCTGGTGTTACCTTGGGAGCAGAACCGCGGGGTTGGAGCTGGCATGGTAGTTGTGCTGGCCTGAAATGAGTTGGGTCTAGTCCAGGTCCTGGTCCTGCACCTTGTCAAGCGGAAGACTTGGCTGGAAGGAGGTTGGGACACCAAGGCTTTTTGATTTGGCTGCGGCGGGCCGGCTGCCGTCCTTACACCAACGGAGGCTGCAGCTGGCTGTCCTGTTGCTTTGGATACAAGCAGCAACTATGCATTGCTGTTGGAGGCTACAAGGCCGCGCCAAGGTGTCTTTGTCAGTATTAATTGTAGCTTCTTGCTGCCACATTCTTGCGTGGCAGGATTGCGAGCTGCTGGATTTGCATGGACGGCCAGAGAATCTTCTGATGACCCACCTGCCAGTGCCGCCCGTCTGCATCAGGCCCAGGTGGGCCTTGCTGCTGCGCCTGCTGCGCTGTGCTGGCGGTGGGGGCCAAGGGTCGGCAGGCTGGCCGCTGCATTCTCTTGTTGCTGTCACCCTGTCTGGTTGAGGTGCGGCTCTTCCTGGGCTGCCTCGCAGGGACTAGGTCCTTCCTGCAGGGCACAGGCTTGCTGCTTTCATGAGAGCGCGTGCTTATGCTTGCTTGATGCTGGTGCGACGCTCGCTCGTGTCGTGGATGCTGAGCATGCCCGGACTGAGCGTGTGCAGCGTGGAGATGGACGGGGCGGGGTCAAATGAGGATGACATCACCATGAAGCTCATGCAGATCGTTGAGGTCAGTTCAGGTCTGGTTGTTGCCAAGGACTTGCCTTCGCCGGTGCATGTGTTGTGCATGCACAAGCATGGTAGAGATCTGTAGAGGGCGGAGGGAGCTTGCCAGGGCCACTCCAGTGTCTGCCACAGCCCTGCCCATGGCGTGAGGGAGACATGCACGTAATCTTTTACACCAGGAACGTGCTGACGTCCGGGCCCTGCACCAACATCCCCACTCATCCACCGCCGTGATGGTAGCCTGATGTGGGCGCGACAGCGCCCGCCCCTTGTCACTGCCCCAACCGCTGCCTCCCTCCCCCCTCCCCACCTGCCTACTCGCCTAGCTACCTGCCTACCAAACCGCAGGCCGCCCATGTGCTGCCTCTGCCGCCTAGCTGCCTGCTTGGCTCGCTGCCCCTCCGCAGGTGAACAACATCCTGCGGCAGGGGCTGGAGAAGGGGCTGCCCATCGTGAACCTGGAGGAGAACTGGGACTTCCTGCAAGTGCAGTGCGCCATGTACATCAACTCCGACCTGCCGGGCCTCTCAGCGGTCTACCAGCTGCCGGGCAAGCCCATGAGGTGGGCCTAGACTAACCCTGACTGTTGGCTGTAAGAAGAGCCTTCCACCGCTGGCCTTTATTTCAGTGTGAGGTGGGCCTGCATTCAAGCGTGAGCAGCGGCAGGTTTCCAGAGGAGGGAACCAAGCGACCTGCCTGGGACGGCGGGTTGGGCGCGCGGTGGGAGTGTGGGCAGCGAGGCGAGGAGAGGAGGAGACTGCAGCTGGTGGGGGCTGTGAATGAGAGCAGTGACGTGTTGGGCTGGGACGGCCCAGGCACTGTTCGCACAAGTGCAGTGTGGCGCCGGCGGGGCGCACACAGGTGGCGGGCTGCATGCGCGATTGCAGGGGGTTTGTGCAGCGGCTGAAGGGCAAGCAGGGGCGCTTCCGCGGCAACCTGTCGGGCAAGCGCGTTGACTTCTCTGGGCGGACCGTCATCTCGCCCGACCCCAACCTCCGAGTGGACCAGGTGAGGAGCAAGGCAGGCCACAAGGGGGCGGCAGCAGCAGCGGCAGCGCCAGGGCAAGAGGCAGCCATGACATAGCCAGCGGCAGCAGCAGCAGCAGCAGCAGCAGCAGCAGCAGCAGCAGCAGCAGCGGCAGCCCTGCTTTAGTGTACACCGCGTGCCTCCAGACTCCCTGTTCCCTGGTAGGCCCACGCACCTGCCGCCAGCTTCCAGTGGCTTGGGTATGTACCGCGCATGGTCTCTGTTGGGGTCCTGAAAGGGGAGTTGGAGTCCCGGAGGGGCGCTTGGGAGGCATGTGGCTACCCAGCCAGCCTCGAGTCCTTCCCACGCACAGCACAAGCCTCCCGTTGCCACTGCCCACTCACTCCCTCACTCCTCACTCCTCACTCCGGCTGGCTGGCTGGCTGGCTGGCTGGCTGGCTGTGTGGCTGGCAGGTGTGTGTGCCCATGCTGATGGCCACCACGCTCACATTCCCTGAGCGCGTCACCGAGCACAACATCGAGAAGCTCAAGCAGCGCATCCTCAACGGTTGGTGGGGGGGGGCGTGTGGAGGGGCGTCTGTGAGCCGCCAGAGATCCCACGTTGCACCTTACAGAGGCCAGCAGCGTATTGCTCTGCTCATGCCGCCATACATGGGGTGTAGCTATCATATTTATTTAGTGACCAAGACCATCCATGCAAGAGTGTTTTAAGTTGTATCCGGGCCGGGTCAGGTTGTGGGCAGCTACCAGCGGGGTGTGTGTGCTGCATCCCCAGTGTCTGCGGCCATTGATTGCCCCGCTCCCAGCGTGCCTCCAGGCGTGGGCACCTGGCCGGGGGCCAACTTTGTGATCTTCCCGGGCGGCGACAAGATGTTCCTCAAGTTTGGCGACCGCCGCCGGGTGGCCAGCGAGCTCAAGATCGGGGATGTGGTGGAGAGGCACCTGGACGGTACGGCGCTGTTCGGTGGAGCAGGGGGCACGGGAAGCCTTGACATCCCGGGAATCATGAGGTTATGAGTTGAGGGGCTCCCCCCAGGGGGTTGGGGTGGCCTGCTGGGCGTGCGCTGGGGCGTGACGCGCGCTGTGCTTCCCCGTACTGACCTGGGCGGCGTGCCACCTGCTAAGCCCCCCCGTGGTGCAGATGGCGACGTGGTTCTGTTCAACCGGCAGCCCTCGCTGCACAGGATGTCCATCATGGCCCACCGAGTGAGGGTCATGCCCTGGAGGTGGGGGGGCGGGTTAGCCTGCAGCCCCAGGGAGGGGGAGGGGCGGCGCCTGGGGCAGGGAGGCAGGACTGCAGGGAGGCTCACGCAGCTTGATAGGGGAAGAGTTTCAAAAGTTTAGGATGCTACTGTAACATCAAGACAAGCGGCAGGGCAGAAGCCAGAAGCTGTGCCATCCAGGGTGTACGCACTGGTCCATGCCTACCCCTGTTGGCTGACATAGCTGGAGCCCTGGTGGCCCTTGCACACCATGCACCTCTTTGTGGGAGTGTGGAGGGGGCGAGGCTGATCACCCCTTTCTGGGTGTGCCGCAGGACTCTGCGCTTCAACGAGTGTTGCTGCTCGCCCTACAATGCCGACTTTGACGGGGATGAGATGAACATCCATGCACCACAGGTGGGCTGCGGCCTGCCTCGGTGCCGACAAAGCTGTTAGCTGCCTGCTTGTGGGACGGCAGCGATTGGCTAACACTTACTAATGGCTGCTTGGCCGGGAGTCCACTGATGGCCGGCCCCGTGCTGTAAGCTGGTAGCTGGTCTGGTCTGGTGTGCACTCATGCGTTCCTGAACCCCCTCAATTTCATAGTATATATCAGTGGGTGTGGACCCACCGCTTTCCCTTCTGTCTTCCAGCTCGGAAAGGAGCACCCACAGCACAACTGTGCCCAGGAACTGTACTGTTATACTATTTATATACTCATGTGCAGACGGAGGAGGCGCGGGCGGAGGCCTACCACCTGATGGGCGTCATGAACAACCTGTGCACACCCAAGAACGGCGAGATCCTCATCGCGGCAACGCAGGTGGGTGGGTGGATGGGTGGGGCATCCAGCTTCATGCTTGCTTGCTGCTGGCGCTGCTCCGTGCCTGGTCGGGCCTGGCCTCGGTGGTGCTGCCTTGTGAAGACGCATCGCAGTGGATGGGTTGCCCCTCAGATGCCCAACCAGCCGTGTGCTGTGGGAGTTGGTTTGCTACATGCTGGATGAAAGCGTGAAGCCTTGCCCAAGCGGGCTGTGGTTGGCTCTTGTTGGTGAGAAGCACCGACCTCCCTGCCTACCCGCACGCCTGCCTGCCTGGCTGGGCGCAGGACTTCCTCACATCTGCCTACCTGCTGACCAGCAAGGACAAGTTCCTCACGCGCGCGGAACTCTGCCAGCTGGCCGGCTACATGACAGGCACGCTGGGCTGCACGCGCTGCGGCACATGCTCCTACTAGCCTCGCACTGAGAGCCGCGCCCGACCTTGGCGTGCGTCTCCTGGCTGGTTAGGGTTTGAAGCTGGCTGTGCTGGCCCGTCAGTGCGGCTGATATTGTTGGTAAGAACACTGCCTTAGTCTTCTCCGGGTGCCGCACATGTATTGCCACACCTGCCATGCTGGTTGTCAAAGTCCAGCCGCTTGAAGGTACCCTCTGCCGCATGCAAGTGCCTGCAGACAACAAGCAGGACATTGATTTGCCTCCCCCCGCCATCATCAAGCCGGTGGAGCTGTGGAGCGGCAAGCAGCTCTTCTCGCTCATGATCCGCCCCAACGCTCGCGTCAAGTGAGTCATGGGAAACAGGGGGGCGGGGCCACTGGGGAGGAAGTGGGGTTAGACAGTCGATAGGAGGATAAGTCCTGCCGGAGGGTGTGGGGCAGGGGTGGTGAGTCATCTTCTGTGCTATGGGGGAGGTACTGCGTCCAGGACCCAGGTCAATGATGCGATTGAGGGAGCGAGGGCTGATGAAGGGTCGGTGTGAGGTGTGGATATGTAGGGAAAGGTCTTGGATTTGTGCCAGGGATACCAAGGGTCTCTCCTCGCTCAGCACCCTGACATCTCCCTGGAATCCATGGTTTGCTTCCCTGGAAGGCCCCTGCCCAGCCCCACTGTGCACAGCTGGCCGGCCGGCCTGGGTGCAAATCCTTTCAATCAATCAGTCAGTTAATCAATCAGTCAACCATGACGCAGGATCTTTGTGAACCTGGAGACCAGCGAGAAGATCTACACCAAGGGCCGCGAGCACATGGACCCCCTGGACGCGTACGTGTGCTTCCGCAACAGCCAGCTGGTCAGCGGGCGGCTGGGCAAGGTCACGCTGGGAGGCGGCAACAAGAGCGGCCTGTTCCAGGTGGGTGGGTGGGCAGCCGGGGCCGCGCCTGTGAGTGAGGCGGGCGGGCGGGGGGAGGGGGCGAGAGGGGGCGAAGGCGTTCAGGGCGGGTGCACACAGCTGCCAGCTCGGAATGCCCCCACCACTGGCGGGAGAGCGAGGTGCATGACCAGGGCTGTGGGAGGCGCTGGGCAGGCCGCTGCCCTCTTGTGCACATTTAGCTGGTCTCCTTGGCTGGAGTGATGCTGTCGGGCTCCCTTGCAGCTCCCTTGGTACGAGTGTTGCTGCCTGGCCGGTAGGGAGGCCTGCCCCGCCTTGAAACCCCCATGCATCAACAATCGCCCTCCCTCTCTATGCTGGACTCCCATTGCTGCCTTGTTTCCTGCCCCCGCCTGCCTCCCCACCCTCCCTCCTCTCAAGCGCTGCAGGTTCTGAACACCGACTACTCGCCGCGCGCCGCCGCGGAGGTGATGAACCGCCTGGCCAAGCTCAGCGCGCGCTTCATCGGCAACCGCGGCTTCTCCATCGGCATCGACGACGTGACACCCAAGGAGGCGCTGAGGGCAGCCAAGACCAAGGCGGTGGAGCAGGGGTGGGTGGGTGTGGGTGGGTGGGGAAGGGGGGGGGCGGCTGATATGAGGGGGATTGCCGCCCCCCAATCGGGCGGTGGAGCAGGGGTGGGTGGGTGGCTGGGTGGGTGGCTGCTGGCGGGCGGTTGTGGGTGATATGAGGGGGGACTGCCGCCCCCCAACCAGGCGGTGGCGCAGCAGGGGCCTGCTGCTGCCTCTGCCTCTGCATGGCAGTGGAGTGGAAGGAGAATGAGATCTGTCGGTGGTGGATGAGTGGACCAGGGCTGGGAGGGTAGAGCAGACTGTGATGTGTTCACAGCATGCTTACCGGGCTGCTGCAGGGGCCTGCTGTGGCTTGCCGCTGCGTGAGGTCTGTGCGCGTGCGTGTGGGGGGGGTTGAGGTGGGGCACCCTCGTTTGACCGATGAACCAAACCCGCTTCCAAGCGGACTGGAGGCTGGGTATGAAGCCGGGCTTAGCATAGCGACACGGAAGTTGCTTTGAGCGAAAGCAAGCTGTAGTCCTCTGCGGGGTGCTACATTGTGCGGTGCGCGGCGCGGAGGTCTAGTGGGACACTGTCGCATCACAGGGGCTGACAATTGGTTGTCGGTGTGCTGGGGGATGTGCCCAGGAAGGGGCGGTGCGGGGTTGCCAGGATGTAAAAGGTGCTGCCCGCTGCAGACGTGCCTGGACGGCAGCCCGATAATTTGACCGCTGACCCTGCCTTCCCCTGTGGTCCCGGCAGGTACTCGGCGGCGGGCGCGTTCATCACCCAGTTCAAGAAGGGGCAGCTGAAGCTGGAGCCGGGGTGCAACGCGGAGCAGTCGCTGGAGCAGCAGGTCACCGGGGTGCTCAACAACATCCGGGAGGCGGCCGCTAAGG